>UXGD01001538.1:0-33838 GCA_900474315.1 Torymus auratus
GAAATGGCTAGCAAAAATTATGAAAGAGGTACTATTTTGATAGAGGTAGAAGAATTCATTAAAAAAAAGATAAGAGACAGAAATCAAGAATTTCAAGAATTTAATGAATTTAGATTTAAACCTGGAAAATACTATCTTTTAAAGATGAAAAATAATGAAATTATTAAAAATATGTATACTAATCAGTCTCTCTATGAAGAACACCTCGCAAGGATGATTGATGCTGCAATACGTGTTGCAAAAGGAAGCGATCAAGCTTTGTTTAACTATCTGTATAAAATTAATGATGACGGTATTATAAGTTGTAGGGGAAACGATGAAATATATTCCACTGGAGACTTTTGTGATTACTATAATATATTTAATTATTTTAGATTAAAGAAAAAGGAATTTGATAATAAAGATTATTGGAATTACGGTTATTTGTTGATAGAGTGTGGTGCGGTTTCTTATGCAAAACTGCCTGAGAATTGCCCTCTTATCTTAGGAGTGAGTGGTACGTTGACTGCGCTATATGAGCATGAAAGACAAGCAGTGAGAGAATCTTATAACATCAATAAAAATTCCATCATGCCGTCATTTTTTGGCAATTCTCGTTTGAAATTTAATCCAAGTAATGATTGTATTTTTCCAAGTTCAGAGGAAGCATGGCTTGAAGCAATTTTTAAGCATGCCAATATCCAAATTAATTTAGCACGGGCAGTGCTAATATTTTTTGATAAGGATATTGAAATAAGCAAATTTAAAGAAAAATTCCATGGTAAATTTGATCGCTTACGCACATTAACTGAAAATACGTGCGAGCGAGATAAAGAGAAATACATCGATGAGGCAGGATATCCAAAAACAATAACACTTGCAACAAAAGGTATGGGTCGTGGTGTTGATTTCAAGTCTGATCACAAGGCTGTAGAAAAGAACGGTGGTGTGCATGTTATACAGACATTCTTTTCGCTGGATATAAAAGAAGAAACACAGATTAAAGGTAGAACTGCACGTAAAGAAAATAAGGGTAGTTATCAATTGATACTCTGCAAAAAACATTTGATAAATGCTGGGTTTTTAAAAAATGAGGAAATAACTGTAAATTATGAATGCTTGAGTAAATCAAGAGAAGAAAAAATGAGAGAAAAAGGCTCAAAAAATAAAACGAGAATTAGTGAGTCAGAAAGTAATCATAATAGAACCATGGATTTTCTTCAATCTTTTTTTATATAAAAAATGTAGCTATGATATACGCTGAAAAAATAAGCTTTAATGACAACTCGGCAGCCAAGTTGTTTCAACCCATGAAATCGAGTAGTAGCTCTTCGAATGCAATTGCTCGCGCCGTCGAGTTAAATCTACTTGGAAGTCGAGTGATTACTGCTTAATTCTGAGGCGGTGGGTCTACCGAATAAGTAAAGTTATTAATAAGCGTAATATGTTTGAAGAAGTAGTTTTTTTGTAAAAAGTAATTACTGGAAGAAGTTAAGCGACTATATATAGATTACATCTGTGATTGGTTGATTTATACACAAGAGTGCGCAGAAAATAAGAGTTATATGGATGATTCTCTGCAAAAGTGCACATTTTGTACATGTAATTTCCGTGCTAGTAAATAATCCTCTTTTATTGAATAATAATGGACATTTCCCAATTTTTAATCTCACTGATATTCTAAAATAACTTATGTTTCATTCTTATAAAAAAATGTGTTTCTCGAAAAAATTGCAGATTTCACATGATAACATATCCGCGGAGATTGCACGAGTATGCACTCTTACAGAAAATCATCGATATAAAATAGTTAATTGAATTGGGCTTGATTAAATTTTAAAAAGTCGTATCATTTGTGGAAAATATTATTGATTTGCGATGATGCGACGCACGATGTCACTGTGCGAATAGACTAGAGGAGGGGAGAGCAGGAGATGAGTTAACGCGTGACGAAAAGGTCTCGCTCTCTTTTGCTCGAGGTCTGTTGAATCGTCAACAATGAATATCCACAGTTGTCGGCTTCATCAATATCGCGACGACTTCCATTATACCGAACAAGAAGACATCTAAAAGTCAAGACGGAGAGCCGCGCGTATCCACTGCTATCCGTTTTATCACCATCGTGACGACTTCATCTACGCCCAAGAGTTTTTGGAAAGTACGGCGTTAATTGCTGTTTGACCAAGGCCTCGAGCATCAGAACCATCGCCTGGGCAAAGAGACACGAGCGAAAAGCTAAGTACTTGGTATTCTGTGTTATTTTTTGAGAGTAAAATGTCCTTTGGTTATTTTTTGTCAGATATGTGGGTTTCGAGGAAAATTCACAGAAATTAAAAAATCTCAAAAAATGTGATTTTTCAGAATTTTTGCAAATCACGCATTTGACTGGAAATCTCCAAAAGATATTTTCTTTCAGGAAATAATTGAGAATCACCTGAAAATATTGAAAGCCAAAATACATCAGTTTTAAAATTTGTTTATAACGATTTTGTTAGCAATGATTTTCTCGAACACTTTAGACTTGATAAAATTGGTAAAATACAAAAAAAAAAAAAAAATGGAAAATCGCTCATTTTCGCTGGAAATATGAGGAAATAATCAAGCAACATCTACTTCATTTGCTACGACTGGACTATGTGCCGCGGCCGGACTACAGGGAAAACGCGCCGCAGTTGTAGAGTCAAAGCTACCCAACAAGCAGTTCCGTTGGTACCACTTAAAGTGGCTTCACCAGGTGAATGGGGATGATTAATAACATTTTTTTACAATCGTTTGTTCACATGGTATAATGTAAAAAACGATGTCACATAATAATATGATTCATAAAGTAACAAAAAAAATTTTTTTCAACGAAATTTTTTTTTTGTTACTTTATGAATCATATAATTATGTGATATCGTTCTTTACATTATACCATGCGAGCAAACGATTGTAAAATTATTATTAATCATCCCAATTCACGCGGTGAAGCCACCTTAATAGCAAAAGCGGAAGTTCCTTGTGGTCAAGCTGAAAGAGCCGAACTGCTTGTGTTCACCAACTAAGAGCACACCTTATGAGTGAAGTTTGGCAAGCAAGAAGTATAGCTACTTTAACAAAAGCAGTAAAAATCCATGATAAAGTAACCTATAATGTATATGGAAAGATAACAATCAGATGCTTATTCTAATTATGCAGGACCAGAAAAAGGTGGCCACGGTAAGCATAAGGAAAAGATGATTATCCTGAACAAGGTGGTGGAAATATTGTAATTTCAGCAGAAAAGGTAGAAAATTCAGAAAATGTTACCATTATTCAAATAATATAAAATGTAGAAAAGGCCAAGATGGTACATATATAGAAGGGATGAATAAGAGTAGGCATTAGAACAGAAATTATTTGATAACGAATTCCGTTCAGTTGTTAAGTTTGCGAGTAGGCAAAACCAGGACAAACCTGTGCAACAGTCTCCTCCATGAACTGCGCTGAGACTATGCGCGATCATTTTTTAACTGGCGTCTTTATAATTTTTTGCTATATGTAGAGCGTAATATTAGTTTGTACAATTGTTATCGATTTTTCTATGTGCTCAAATTATATTTCGCACGTGCGTCAGGGATATGGTCCCTGCTTCTACTTAATTTAAATTTATATATAATAACTCTATTGTAATATGTCTGGGCAACTTGGGACCTCGACTCCTTAGCCTATATGTCAATAAAAAATACAAATACACCAAAAATTAAATCACCTTTTCACTCTTTCTCTCCCTCTCCTCCGAAAAAAATCAATCACCTTACTCTCTCTATCTCCAACATCTTCCTCCTCGATCTCTCGCACGCGCTGCTACCTCACGCACCGCTGCTGCAGCGGCTACCTTCTTCTTCTCCTTTTCGTCTCCTTCTTCCACCACCTCGCGGTCTCGCGCGCGCGACCATGTGACTGATCTCCCCCTCCCTCCTCCTCCTCCTCTCTCTCTCCTTTCCCCCACTCAGTCGCGCGCGGCACAGGTTGACGCGCGAGCCGTAGCGCAGCCTACTACTACCTGCGCCCCGCTCCCATTACGGCGCGGACTCTCGCGGCAGGTGCACATCGCGCGCACGCACGCACGCGCCGAGGTGCCGAGGCGCCCTCCTCCTGCTATCTACACGCGTTGCTGTATATAGATATACATATATATATACTCTCTGACACTTGGCAGCTACCTCACGTGACTCTGTGTGTGTGTGTGTGCGTGTACATATATATATATTCAGTTGGTGGTAAAGATTTTTTTTCTTTTCGGTGTACACCGGTCCCGAAGATCATCGCACAGGACTCTATAAAGATATCGGCATAAAAATATACGTGTTGTGCAAAAAGAAGCGTGTGTCATCATTGTATATAAACCAAACGAACGCTAAGAGTGCGCGAGTGTGTGTGTATGTGTGTGTGTGTGTGTGTGAGAAAGAGAGAACGAGAAAACAATGAGCCGAGCAGACAGCGGTGCACTCTGACACGCATATACATATAAACGCGCACGTACGCCCGCACATCAACGATACAAACCGTCGATGAGGTCACAGCGTAGCGCCGCTCAGCCGCCGGCGCTTATCATCGTCATCAGGTGAGGCTCGTAGCAGCGATCCTTCCCTCTTATCTATCGCACGTTCGTTCGTTCGCTCGCTCGCTCGTTCGCTCGCTTGGGGAACAGACAAACACACAACACACACGCATCTCTATCTCTCTATCCTCTCGTCGTCGTCGTCGTCGTCGTCGTCGGCAACATCCTGGACGTACTGAGGCTGGCGACGGCGGCTGGACGGGCAGCGGCTGCGGGGGCCGGTGGCGGGGCGGCAGCTGACAAGTGGCGAGGATGCTCGTCGCCGGGGCCGCTCAGGCTCGCTGAGAGAATGAGGGAGCTCGACACCGAGAGCCCCGTCGTCTGGCCGGCCTGGTGCTATACCGGTAAGTCTGTCTCTCTGATGTCTATGTGTCTGTTTATGTGTGTGTGTGTGTGTGTTTGAAGAGAGTGGAGCGCAGCTGCCGTCGGCGGAATGCGGGGGCCCGATCGCATACACTTCTTTGGGCTCTCTGTCAATGTTTGACGGGATCACGTGGAATGTATATATTTCGACAAGTAGATAAATGTGTTGAATGTGTTCGGCGAACGATAACGAGAGAAAGAAAAAAATATAACCCTATAGCGCGCGGTGCTAATACAGTCGTCGTCGTCGTGCGTATATAAAAGACCGGATCATAGCCATCGTTGTCGTCTCTCCTTATCGCGCACGGGGCTCGACCGGACGCTCGAGCTCGCCGTAGCACTAAAATACCTAAAATGTAGATAACCGAGCCCCCACGACGTTTCCTTTAACGACTTTATCGAGGAGCGACCGCTCGCGTCTTATCTCTCTCTCTCTCTTTCTCTCCGCATGGCTTTATACACATACACACACGCACATGCACGTATAGGTATAAAACAATTTGCTGAGCTCGCGGAGAGATTTTTACGCGAGAGACCATTAGAGCGACGATTATCTCACTCTCTCTCTCTCTGGTTTTCGAGGGACCTCGGATTTTTTTCGGTGTGTGTGTATATACCAGAGCCCCTGCGGGTCCTCCACTTAACCTTTGCAGAGAGAGAGCGAGGCTTGCCCTCGTTATCGGGACCTATCGCGTCATTTGTCCGGCGGGCGGCGGCTACGGCCCAATTAGGAAAAAAGGTGAGTCGCCGCCGCGTGGGACGCGCGCGTGCGCTCTCGCAGGGTTTCGACGAATCCGAGAAACTCGAGGGGATCGGGGATAATGCAGGCTTAAAGATCGAAAATTATGTGCTGGTATAGTGTGCTGCGTGGCCGGGTCGAACATTTTAGGAGAGATCGCTGTAGCAGTGTGCTGTATATATATAAAAAAAAGATATTCTCTTCGTCGTGCGGGTGATGATGATGATGATGTTTGTTCGGGCGTCTTTCGTACAGGTATATATAGGATCCCGATAGTGTTTGCGATGAGTAAATTTTCGTTTACTCGATGACGTTTGTAATACGTAAGTATATATATATATATAATAGGCTGAAAGAAGGTAATGAATAAAAGCGAATAGCACACTGATATCGTGGCGAATAGAGAGAGAGGCGATAAACTAACGCAGACAGTTTCACAACACGAGCGCGTATATAACATGGATATATACACTAGCCGCGCGCCATGCAAATCGCGGCTAATTTGTCATTAGCACGAGAGCGCAATTAATTACCCCGTGAATCTATCGGCAGCTACGATAGCGTACGCTCGAACGCCAACCACCACTACTACTACACTCTATATGTATGCTCGTGATGCTAATCGCAACTTCGTTCATTACGTGCCACCTCAAATCAACCCGCCATAGCCCTATTATCGCGCGTACAAAAGCCTCCCTCCCCCTGCACAATGAACTCCGTAATATTATACTCCGCGACCGCACGCACATCATATATAAACCCACCCTCATCGTATCGAGAGCCACTATTAAATCCATCCAATTCACTCACTCGCTCCTGCGGGCCCGCGCGCTAAAAAAGCGGGAAACGAACAAGAGGCGGCCGTAAAGAGATAAAAATGAGAGAGAGAGAAGAAGAACCTCGGGGAGAGAAAAGGAAGGAGATGAGAGGAGGCAGCAACCGATCGAGTAATGTTCCGCGATGATTCGCGAAAGCGAGATAAAACCGACGCGCGCGCGCGCTGCCGGCTATGACTCGTCAGAAAACCGAATGGAAAATTGGTTCTAAAGACGCTGCTGCTGCTCCTGCTGCTGCTGATGACTCCCCGTCGAAATAGGATATAGGATACGCTCTATATATATATACACACATACGTACGCCTCCACAGGCATAGCGGCGACATCGCAATTGTCGCGAGATTCAACGTATAGAGTATGTGTGTGTGTGTGTGTGAGAGAGAGAGAGGAGCGAAACGCGCCCAGTCACCTCGCTTAATTGCTGGCTCGCTGTCCGCGCACGCATTTAAACGCGGCCGTGCGGCGCTCATGCTCTCTCTTATCGGCTTGCGTACGCGCTCTCCCTTATAATCTCCCTTTTTTCGCCGCGACCTGCGCTGCTGCTGCACCCGCGGCTTTCTTTTTGTAGCTGTACTTATATCGCAACAGGCTTTGTGTACGGGTGTGTGTGTGTGTGTGTATGAGGTGTGTGGGCGAGATCGATGTAGGTTGAAAAAAGTATGGCGAATGGTTGATGAGTATAGAGAAGTTCTGAATTTCATCCTGAATTTCGTATATAGATCATCGTGATATGTATATAGGTAGCAGTGAAACAGTGCGGAAAATGCACGTGTATTAGCACATATAACTGCACGGAAAAAAGACCAATAAATTCTACATTTTACACAGTTGATTTAACTGTATAAAAGCAAGTTTATTTTACTTTCATAAAAATCAGTAGAAACTGCTTTAAAAAAAAAGTAGAATATTTACTTTTTAGTAAAGTAAGATTGGCATTATCCTTCGATATGGATTTCAAATAAACAGTAGATTTAACTTGTGGAAAACAGTAAGATTTTTTATTTATTTTTTCCGTGTGTTGACTGTTACGATCTCGTATAACCATACGACATTATTGCAACAGCAGCAACTGTATAATATACTTTAGGCATAGTGTATAGGTGATTCAAAGCACAGTAGGGTTTTCCCAGACTTAGGTAGCAGCAGGCGATCGTTATAGCACAAATCACGGGAGCTCAGTCGCCGTAAAACTTTTCACTCAAGGTATAGCTCGACCTCCACTCATCTATATATCTCCGCGTTCATCTACAAGATCCGTCTCGGAAAAATCTTTAACGCACTCCTCTCCTTATCTTCATCGTTATTCCACCGTGTCGTCTCTCAATTCCACTCAACCTCCTCTTATCCCGTACACAGCGTGTCTCTCTCACACAGCTGAACCTCGCCCGTAAACCGATCAACGGTTTAATTACCTCGACGATCCCTCCCCAAAATTCAATTAAAAACTTTACGAGGCCCATCGTCATATACTTACTTACGCGTGGTATAATAATTTTCGCCTCGTAACAATCGCGTGAGCGTAAGGGCGGATTTTCTCTCGTTCGATTGCTGCTAATTTAGACCTCAACTCTTCTCTCCCTTACCCAAAAAACGAGCAACACACAGGAGAGGAAGGCAGAAGAGTATATTAGGCGACAGCGTAAAAGGCGTCGGGATAAAGCGCGGGGTTTATGCGCGCGCGCCCTTTTCTCTCGGCCCCGCGATAGAGACGTGTTCCCGCGACAGATACGGCCGGCCTTACGACTCTCTCTCTCTCTCTCTCTCTCTCTCGTAGCATATATAGCGCCTACGCGTGCATACACTCCTCCCTCCTAAATGCGCCGGCGCGTGCATATACATATATATACACGCTTCGTTAGTTAACGACCAGCATAAGAGTGCCGGGATCCCTGTTTATTGCGGAGATAAGCTCCGTGTGTGTGTGCAGGCTATATTGAGAAGAGCGGGTGTATAATAATCGAAAGGGAGGAGTGGTTCTGCGAGTGTCGTCGTACATATATGGAGGATGGTATCGATCGGCTGATTGAGTTTTTGAAGATTATAATATGCGCGCGGGCAGTTCGCGCGTATTATATGTCCAATTAGGGCACGGACGCGTCTGGTTTTCATTAATGCGAGTGTATTATAAGCCGCGCTGGGGTACGATAATGTTGTTAAAATTAAGCGGGCGCATCTCATCATTACGGGAGTTTTTCCGGCACAACCTCTGCAACATTTCAGAATCAGTGCAGCAGTGCAGTGTGTGTATACGTATGATTTAATTTGCCCGAAATCCAATTAACCGCGCGCCACACGTTTCCGGCTCTCTCATCTCTCTTTGCATTGCGTGACCTAGACACTGTATGTTCATGTGCATGCATACACACACAGGCGAAATTCAATCCACGCTCTTCGCGTGCTAATTGAGAAACGAAAAGTCGATTAGCCGCTGCTGCTGCTGTGATTCCTCACTCATTATATAGCCCCACACGTGTACTACGCGCGGAAGCGAAGTCACGTCGTTAATAAAGCGACGTATATAGCTCGCGTGGTTGTATATCTATGTATACGTGACGTTTATACTCTATACCCGCGCGAGGAGAGGAACGGTATTACACACCTCGTGTTTTTTCCTCGTCGTTTCTTTTCGGCCGGCCAGCTCTTTTTCTCGCGGATCGGTATATATCGGCGCGAGCGATAAAGTGAACCGTGACGACCGCCGCGCAGCCGGCCGTGTATATATAACAGTCGTTATTTCGACATGTATACAGAGGGCTTTGACTTCTCAAACTTTATCTGTATAACTACAGAGTAGAAGAGAGATTACGGGTGTGAAATTCTGTCCATAGTGTGCGGTTATCTTTGAGGCAGGTGTCGTCGAGAGGTCACAGACATACACGGCTCATGCGTAACCCGATTCGTGTGCGCAGCAGCTTTTTATTATCAGAACGATTCTCCATTGACGAGAGAGCTCCCCTCCTTCCCCTCGTAACTCCTTTAACTGCCGCGGTTTACGATTCCATTTTCACCTTTAACAACGCGAAGGGCATCATATAATATATAATAATGTGTATACCTGTGTGTGTGTATATATACATCTATACGCGTTGTATAGAAGGGCGCGTGAGGGGGTCACACCAGAAGCGGCGGCAGCAGCGGAGATTTCAATCTAGATTACGGCGAGCATTCCTCTTCTCAATTAGCGCTGCCGATACACGCTCCGGCCAAATTTATTGGACTGTATACGTGCGTGCGTATTATACGTCTATACACGTCATGCCGCGCGAAATTGGGTTCTTCCCGACGATCCAGAGATAAATCTGTATATATAGGTATATACGCGATCGGCTGTAGATTTCGCATTACGGTTTAGACGTAGCGCGCTGCAGGTGCGTTTCACGCTGTAAACGTGTGGCGTCGTTGCCGATTTTAAAGACTGTTACGGGTACATCAAATCGAATTTATCTATATATACACACGCAGGCACGCACTTGTGCGATCGATCAACCGCGGACGGACCGGATCAGAAAGTCGGTATGTGTGTGTGTGATGCGCTGCTTGCACGGATATAAAAAAATCTCGCTGACGAGAGCTTGGAGAGGACGAGAGAGCCTCCGGTGTAAGAGCCTTTGTGCGCCGCTCGCGGGAGACGAGTTTTCTCGAGGTTGACACAGACGGACGGCGGGAGCAATCTCCTCTCCTCTCTCGTCCGCTGGCGCGGACAATTAGCCCGCGCGCCCGGCGAGTTCCAGATCTCTTGCTCTCGCTCCCTACCTGCCGTTTATACCTAATGACCCGGCAGGTGTGCATCGTGAACCTTCCTCGTCTCCGCTCAACGTCATCTTCGCTTCTCTCCGCTTCGCGTTCCCTTCTTCTTCTTCTTCTTCTTCTCTTGTGCTTGTCTCTTTCTTTCCCGCGCGCGCGTGTGTGTATATGTGTAGGGAGAAAGAGGCTGTAGAGAGGCCACCGGCGGGGCGGCCGCACCGCGGAAATATTCGGCCGCGTCATTCCCCGGCTATCGGTAGCGAATCGGCCGACCGTGAAATGCTGTGTGCCTCGTGTGCGCTGTATATGATGAGAGTGGTGATCTTTTTATATCATCTGGAGAGAAGGAGGAGATTTTTGTGTTGCTTTTTTTTTCTTCTTCTTTTTCGAAGAGCTTTGCCGTTTCGGAAAGGCAAAGTATTAAGTAGTGTGTGTACGGATGGGATTAGAGTAGCGCGAGAAGGAGGCGGTGTGTTTAGCGTGACCGCAATACGATTGACCGACGGTCGTTGTTGTTGCGGACTTTTGACTAAAAGAGGGAACAATTGGAAATCGGTTATAAGTGGGTGTTGCTTCGGTGGTCCTTGAATGAGCGTGAGTCTGAGGTACAAAGTCGTTCTTGAAAATTGATAACAAAACTATATGTATAAATAAAGGTCCATTCATTACGCCGTTAAATTGATACACCTATATCCCAGCAACTTATAATTCAATTATACAGGGCACGTACCTGTGTACACACTCACGCTTCTACTCTCTAAACACCACACTATGATATTGAAAAAAAAGTCGTTCGTACGCCTACCGATTGCCTAATCATCAATCTCTTTCTCCCCACCAATTTTTCTTCCGCCTCTCAAATAACAACCGCGCCCTCCTCGCGCGCTATCACTGAATTAACCCATCATCATCATCAGCAGCACCACCTAAACATTCCACCCACACTTAAAATCCAGGTTGTACACGCCTAAAGAACTCAGCGTGTGCGTGATTAATTGAGCCCTCCTCGCGCGCGTCCGCGGAAAGCATGCACGCGCGGCCCAGCGATCGACGCGTGCGCGTGCGGGCGGCTTCAACCCATTCATTACGCCAAAGAGAGAGAGAATGAGCTGCTGCTGGTGCCGGTGATGGTTCCTCCCATCTGTTCCCGCGTTGTTTCGGTTCTAAGCTACCGAGAGGTGTACATTGTGTGTCGAATTCTATCCTTTGACCCCTTAGGAAATAAATTTTACGTGTGATGGTGAGTGTCGAGGGACTTTATTTATTAAGAAGATTTAGTAACTGAATGTTCTTCTCCAATATGCCAATAAACTTCCATCATAAACATCTCGCTGCGTGCTTCTACTTGTGTGGGCACTAACTACTATACTACCAGAGCTAGCATATAGCATCAGCGCAATAACCGTCGTCCACACTCGTGATTTATCAACTGGGCAAAATTAATTATTCATTCGCTCGGCGCGATCCGAAATCCAGGCGTCTAATATTATATCCGATATTAACCAGCCGCACGCGCGCGCTTATTGTTTTCCTCTCGTTCTCTTCACTTATATATTATACTCGCGCCTATACACATATCCACTCTCCGCGCAGTCACTAAATCCATATCTTTATTACGGCAGCAGCACTATCCTGGCCTCCTCGCCGCGCGGTCATTCATTATTCATATATACCCACCGTTCTTATATATGTTGTTTGCTCTAACCTAAACGCTCGCTCGCGCGTGTGGGTGTAAATAAACCGCCGCGCGCGCGCGTCCGGGAAGATATTTCTGTGCGAGCTCGTAAACGTGCCATCAGCCAACAATTATCATCATCGTCGAGATATAACATTGCCGTCGTCGTTTCGATCGATAAGATACGCGCACGCAGGTATAAGTATACAGAGAAAAATATATCCCAGAAAGTCGCTCGCTCGCTTGCTCGCTGCGTGATGTCGGGTCAAGAGTCCGAGGCTCTTCGTCGCCCGCGAGAGAGAGAGAGAGAGAGAGAAACGGGAGCAGCAGCCTCTCTCCTTATACATGTCCAGCGTACACGCGAGAAAGAGCAGCAAGCGGTGCGGTCTTTTCCCCAAGCGCGAGGGACAAAGCCATCTATCCATCGCGTATACCGAGCGCGAGAGCAGCAGAGTGGGCGCGAGCTGCGCGCATTCCATCGCCTTTACCGGACACGCAGGCGCGTGCGCACGCGCTCTCGTTTTCTAATACATTAGCGACGACGCGCCTCTTCGGGGTCACGACGATCGGCGAGTGGGAGGTGCGTGGTATATAGTAGTAGTAGTGCGACGACGCGCGGCGACTTTTGGATGTGTACATAAAAGTAGGCGGAGCGTAGTGTGCGAATAGGTTTCTTTTCTCGTGTGCATGGTGTTGTGCGGTTGGTTTCGGGAGATAAGATATACGCGGGGTTATATTGATTCTTAATTGGGGTTTGAGGATGCATCGGTTGGTGGGAATTTAATTAGGTTTCGAGGTTGGCTCTTGCTTTGAATGCTATAGCGATCTTTAAAATCAAATGTGAGAGGTGGAGGATTCAAAGGTAAAAGGCCGTCGTTGTCGTGAGAAATAGCTGGGATTTTTGTAGTATAAAAATAAATAATATTAAAATAGTATGAAAGTAGTATGAAAGTAATATTAAAGTAATATTAAAGTAATATCAAAGCAACATTTAGCATAGTATATGTTTAAAAGATGGTTGATACAATTGAGGAAGAACAATAACCGCCGTAAACCACGCGATTATTTAAGACCGCTTTCTGGGCCGCAAGGCTAAACCGAGACCGCACAGTGCTCATCCCGCATTCTAAGCGAATCTCAAACAAACGCTACTCCGGGAAATAATAGCCGCGCGAGCTTACCTATGACCCGACGCGACGTTTCTCTCTCTTTATCTCCTCCGCGACTTATTTTTCTTATTATACACACAGCCATCGCGACGCATAAATTATCATCCTATCCGCGCAATTTTTCATCGGTCCCGCGTGCACATATATATACACACAAAAAAGCGCCGTTCGAAGGATACGAAGGAAGAAAAAAGACGAGAGAGAAAGAGACGGATTTCAAAATCCCGGATTATGTATCCACGCGTGTGATGCCTGTAAAAGCTTTTCGCCGCGGTGGCGACGGCGGCCGTAAATTTTCGAATGATTCACCTGCCGTCCATCGAGATGTATATATTCTCTTTTCCCATATACCTATACACATATATACATACACAGAATGATGATCTCCGCACAACGACGACATTTAACCTGTACGCGTCATCCGTTAATCGGTGAAAATCCTCCGCCTGTCAGGCGCGCTCGACGCTAATCCCCCCCGCTTGCCTTCATATCGAGTTATCTAGATCGAGTTACTTTATATATACAGAATTTCGCCGGACGCGTGACAGATCTCGATAAGTTTTTTAAAGCCCCTCTCTCTCGTTTCTCGCTGTGAGAAAAAAGAGAGATTGGAAGAGGGAGAACGAGAGAAAAAAGAAGGCTGGTAGTGCGTGAGCGTGTATACGTGTCGCGCCGCGTGCGACGACGACGACGAGGAGGAGGAGGAGGGAATCGACGACCCGGGGGAACTTTCGTGACCCGAACCGGTCCGCCTCGCATCTCTCTACTATACACACGCAGGGTCTCTCTCTCTCTCTCTCTCTCTCTCTCTCTCTCTCTCTCTCTCCCTCTCTCTCTTTCTCTTACAGTGGTCCTCAACTTCCGCTGCGGTTACGTATTGGTATATAGTCGAAGGTTTTCGGGAAACGTCGAAATTTATATATAATATGACATTACGACTGCAGACTTTTTTGTAAACACGCGGTTGCTCTCATATAATATCCTTGGCTAGCGATGGCGATACGGTTCTAGGTAATCGGCCAAGATAATCGCGACAACTATTTAGATCAGATTTATTGGAAATACTTTGGTGCGTATCTTATCACCAATTTTCGCTGTAATGGTTTTCAATACGATAATAAGGTAAAAAAATGTATATAAATAACACCACACGCGAACAAGCTTATACACCCCGAATCGCATCGCGTATATAATTATACTTATAAAGCGCACAGACACCATGAACGGGAAGCGCATCCTCTCTCGTGCGTCGCGCGGCGCGCGCATGTCGGTTATGCGATTATACATACGCGCGAAGCGTGTAACGGCGAATTAAGTTACGAGGCAGAGAGAAAGAGAGAGGCAGCAGAGCGCTCGTTAAGTCATTTCGCTCTTAAGCGAGCGCTCGCGCCACCGGCGACGCGGATGTGCGAATGTAATAATAAAAAAGGAAGTTTGGTGTAACTGAATTTAAGGCTGCGCGAGAGCGAGACAATATGCTCTTGCAAATTCTTGAAAATTTATCTCTTGTCTTGGTCTTTTCAGTTAATATAAAACGTATTATTGTCTTGTCTTGAAATTCTTGATCATATTGGAGTTACGCAGACATGCGACAAAAAGCGAGTCGAATTGAGAAAAAAATTATAGTTCCACGTAGAAAAGGAAGGCACGTAGGAGTAAAATAGTAAGTTTTTGAAATAATTGATTTTTCCCCGGTCGCACGTCTCCGTATAGCTTCCTTTTTTTGCAAATGAATTTTGTATGCAATTTAAGTTAATTCCAATTTAAATTTTTATATAATCTAAACGATAGTTAGGTATGTAATTGAAATTTTATAACAATGTAACTAGAATAATGTAAAAGTACATTAGGTTTCATACATAAAAATGTTCTTAAATTGAAGAAACTTTTAAGTTATAAATTTACTTAATTTTAAGGAGAACTTGTAACTTGTAACTGAACTTAATTTAATATACAAATACACTAGATTTAAAATGCCACCGACCAGAGTCTAGTTCGTGCGCTGACGCTAGGCGGCGCACTCCCTTCCTGTAGCCTCACTTAAGTAAGTTGGCCCGAGGGGATATAGGAGGGTAATTACGATTATTTCGATAAATTATTACGATTAAAAAATGTTGAGTTATTTTCAAGACAAGACAAGATTCTTTACATTCTTGACACCACAATTTTGATATTGTATCGAAAACTTTATGTAAATATTGTATCGATTATTGTCTTGAATATTGAGGCAACACAATACAATATCAAAATTAATCTTGCTATATCGTACAGTCCTAACTGAACGTTTCGGTGAATATCCCTGAATTGCTACTGTTTGACGATTCGATGCTCGATGAATTCGATGACGAACTTACTCAATTCCATTACCTATACATTCGCACACGCAAATCAATATCGACGCGACCGAACTCAACGAGACCGACTAATTCCGCCATTCATACGTAAAGCACTTTCTCACTCACTCTCTGTGACCCGCATTTTAATCTACATCTCGCGCACTTTTTTCACCCTCTCGATACTTATATATTATATACGTATATATATATTTCGCCAACGCTCGATAAACACACACACACACACATATGTACAAGATCGCACATTTTCGATAAATTCCTGCTCGCGCCATTATATATCTCTCTCGTTCGCTCGCTCTCTATTCACCATCCAATCGCTCGACAATCAGCCCATACTGAATTTATGTAACGCTTTTATGTGTGAATCGAGCGATTTTTAATTTTCCTGCGCGCGCCGCCACTAGAAGCAGCAACTAATCCCATTAAGCGAACGATCGATTATATATATATATTCTTTACTCGCGGAAAGATCGATATCGCGCGCGAAAGCGTGACGCTCCCAATATATATATATATACACACATACACCGCAATCGGTTAGAACGGATCGTTATAAATACACTATATAGCGTAAACATCTCAGCGTGAGCTCGCGGTTTTTGACGGATCCGCGCGCGAGATTTGGGTTATCCGTATTCAGATAAGATCTCTCACCCCGCTCGCTTCGTTATTTTCACTTTGCTCTCCATTTTCCGCATAATAATTTAATCGCGCAAGGCTCTTGACGTCTCCTTTAACTACGTACATGCATCTTCTTCTTCTCTGCCACCCTCATAAATCGCCTTTCCCATATCAAACCTCCAGCTCGCGCGCATGATTAATTAATCCGAGCGCTGGCGATCGGATAAGCGGCGGCCGCCTCCCAAAGAAAACACAGAAGCGCCATAGGAATAGCCCTTCTTCTCCACCACACTCTCTCTATATATACACAGGCGGGAATGAAGACGAGTCGTAAACGCGCGAAAAAGGGACAACCACGCGAGCGGCAGCGGCGACAACGAGCCTCGTAAACGTCTTCATCCTTAAGCAGCGCACAGCCGTGGGCGGCGAGGAAATAACCTCGCGCGTGTGTGTGTGCCAAAGAATTAATAGGCGATTCGCTTAGGATTTTTCGAGCCCCCACGGTATATCCATTAAATAATCCTTTTTTTTTCTTGTATATACTTCGCGCTTATCTGGGGAAGCACTGTGTGCATATGGAGATATCTGCGCGGACTTTTACGCGTGCGATAATTTACCAAGGTTTTTTTCATGGCGCCGAGCGTATGGAAGAAAGAGAGTTTTTGTCTTATTGGCGGGTAATTTATGGGTCGGCTCGGATTACCAGGGGGCTGCGGCGGTCGACCTCCCCGCGATTATTATTATTATCATTATTCGGAAATTTCGTTGATTTACTCGAATGCTCGTCGAATAATCCTTTTATGCGCAACCTGCCACCGTTTATTAGTAATATTAGTGGAGTTTATCGCGCAGTTTAACGATTATTCCAAATGCGCGCTCTTTCGCAGTCGTATATTATGCATAGAAAAAGCGCGCGCGAGGAATGCGCTTAATTATTTAAACGCCGCGCGAGTATAAACACACTGTAATCCGCGTTACTCATAATACACACATGCATACCGCTAATTACATCCAATTGTATGCCCACTGTCTTATTACTCGCGTGTATAATATAAAGAACGTTAACCGCGCGCATCCATTTACGCACATTACAATATATACACTATAGAGAGGCGAAAAATCTCTGGCGGGCGTTGGCGCGTGTTCGTATACGTCTATACATATACAGTACCTATAGACGCAGCAACCCACACAGAGACGTGGGCCGAGGCGCGTCGGCGAGGTCGGGAACTCGACTCGGTGTCAAAGGTGATGCCGCACCCTGGCCATTGTAACGTCCGTCCCACGTGACCTGCGAGCTCTCTCCGAGCTCGCGAGCGAGCGGAATCTCAAATCGGACTGCGCGTTGTATAGTGTGTAAACGAGCGAGCGAGAGAGACCGACGCCCTGTTCCCTCGGCTATCGCAGGAGTAGAGAGAAAGAGAGACGAGTTGCATGAATGGGACGGGCGGATGGTTGCGAGATTGTGATGGGAGATAGAGCGAGTGAGGTAGAGTGTCTGATAGCGTGCGGATTTTAGTGGGTTCGAGGTATGGACGATGACGATGGTTGTGGGTGGTTACATATATGGAAGTGACAATTAATTGATGGTCGCGCTCGATTCTGTGTTAATTGAATTGAATTCTATAATATTATAGCACGAAAGATACGCAGAGGTATGGTAAAGCATGCGGTCCACAAATGTATAAACATATGCAGATATAACCATATCGCGCTCCAATTTATCCGATCGCAATAATAATAAATCCTCAACCATATAATCGTTCCCTCTTACCGTTGACGTCTCTTCCCATCCTTATAGAAAATCGTCAGGGTCACAGACACCTCCGCCAAAAGCCCATATCCAATGCGTATTCCTCGCTCGCCTCTCTGCGCCCATGCACGTGTGTATACCTAGTCACTTCGCGTCCCCGCCGTCGAGCGCGCGTACGCGTCGGGCATCGACAATGCACGGCTCCCAAGGCTCTTTACTCCGGCGCGTCGAATTCCGTGCATACATATTGTATGTATATATAGATACGCGTACGTCGCTATTAATTTATTTACGCGTGAGCGTAGGGCCCCGCGCGATAGCCAGCTGTTGCTCCTTCTTCGCATGCAAATGAGAGGCTATGTGTGTGTGTGTACAGGAGGGAAGACGAATCAAAGTGGCCGCAATTAAATTCTCATTGCGAGAGTTGCGAACGCGTGTAGCACATGTGTATAATGTAAGAGAAAGAGAGGGGTATATAGGTAGATGGTTGATATCGCGCGTTACGCGGTAAATTGTAACGACGACGTGCACATTCTGCGACGAATCGCGGATTAGGTTTTCGGATGGTGTGTATGTGGTGGCCTTGATTGCTTGGCGTATGGTATATAAGTATACTGTTAGATGTACTGCATATGGGAGAAGTGAGAATATTTCATATATACATGTACTCATAACTGTTGCAGCGCACGCGCGCGCGCGGTTGAATGGAACATGACGAAATTTGCGCTTAGCGCGTCCTAAGTATGCGCGATTTATGAGCCACGGCTGTTGGCGCGAAGAGCTGATCGCGTCTACGATGATTGCTTCATATTCCGAAAGGATGAAATTCGGTTTCCCCGCGATAGAAGTTTTCTTTCGAATTTAAATTGAATAGTCGACTATAATAAGGTGATTATGGTACTTTATCTATAGTACAGCAAAAACCGCAAATCGTCTCTTATTCTCCTACGAAACTCTAATTAACGCGAGACACGTCAGACCGAATCACCCAGACACATATATACAGGGAGACGAGACGGATTGTGTCTGTACATGTACGTTTAAAATCTCGTCGACCGGACAGCTGCCGCTGGCCGCTCTTATCAGCGTACTAATAAGCGAACGACGGTTATGTCGCGTGGGTGGTCGTTGAGGGGGTGTATATATGTATATACATACGTGCCTTCACGATTAATTAGGCGGCGCGCTCAGGGCCGATCTCGAGATCACTGGCCCGAATATATCGCGTGATCCGTGCACGACAGCAGGGCGAGTGAGAGGAGTGTAGCGATCTTATATGTGTGTAGGTACACGAAGTCGAGGTTTATCGCGGTGGTGCTGTGACCTTTGGTCGTGGCAAGTCTGCGTGTTGTGACGTAGGTTGGGCATCGTGATGGGACGGCGGGAGCGAAGATATGGGGGTTAATAAGGGTGGGTATGTTGGTCGAAGTGTGTAGAGAGTGATTTGGTACGGGACTGTGTAATAGAATAGGAAGGTAGGTTGTGTTGGATGTTATTGTTAGGGAGTGAATGGAGAGACCTATTATGAGAAGCATTATTTAAAGCGCCGTATAAAGAGTTTAAATGGCATGTAGTCGTTTTCTGACGATCAATTGATTTTCGAAAACGATAAATTCATTTTCGCGTGAATTTATTACACTCCTGAAATTTATTCGAGGCTTAAATTTTCATAACGCTGCATATTATTCTAACAAGAAAGTGTAATCATCGCTGACGTGTGCTTTTGGAATAATCCCTGGTGATGCGAGAGAATGAACAGGAATGATTTTTCACGGAATTCGCAAAATTTAACATAGTACTTGAGATTGACCTTGGTGGTGAGATTTGTGAAATAGATAATTATAATATGATGTAGCAATAAATTGGGTGGCCTTGAGATCAACAAAATTTGGAATATTATACGTAAAACCTGTATAACAGAATGTCAAAATGGAGTTAGAGAATAAATAATGTATGCAAGATAGAATTCTGAAGATTTGTATAGAAACACTAAGCACCAAGGCAGTCCGAAGAATCTGAAAAGAAGGTTCAAGAGTAGGGCCACTGAAGCTACCTGATACCTGTAAACATCAGGTACCCGACGAGACCATTGGCCAACAACAAAATTACGACTGCACGATATAGCAAGATTAATCTTGGCATTGTATTGTCGTGCCTCAATATTCAAGACAATAATCGATACAATATTTATATACAGTTTTCAATACAATATGAAGATTGTGATGTCAAGAATCTTGTCTTGTCTTGAAAATAACAACATTTTCTAACCGTAATAATTTATTGAAATAATCATAATAACGTGGATGTAACCCTCCAATTGTTGAAGGAATAGAGGGAAAGAGAAAAATTATCATGAAAAAAGGGAAGGATTATCATCTCTAACGAAATGTTCGATGTGAGTGATAAAGGCTGGCAGGGTGATCGGCGACGCGCTCCGGCGCTCCTGTATCCCCTCCGTCCGGCTTACTTGTATATAAGTAATACCTATAGGTACGTGAGGCCATAGGGAGTTCGTGAGCCGCCCAGCGAAGGAATTTTATTGTTTTTGTAGTAATCCTAGTGAATTTGTAAATTATATTACTTTCAGTTAAATTATTCTTAAAATTTAATAACATTTGTAACTTAAAAGTTTCTTAAATTTAAGGACATTTTCAACAGCGAATCATTTAAAAAGGCCTGAAGCACAAACACCCGGGAGACGCGAGGTTCACACAAAAAAGGGAGTTACGTAGACGTGCGTTAGTAAACGTTGTACGCAAAAAGAAGCAATTGTGCAGACATGCAGATTTTTTTAATAATCCACTCTTATACTGTCGCACGTCTGTGTAACTCTCCCTTTTGTGCATGGGCCTCGCGTCCGCAGACTACTTGGACTCTAGAATCTTTCAAATAATAGAATTGACTAAGTCGCATATCTGCCTAACTTCCTCTTTTACATGGACCTCGCGTCCTCCGACTATTTGGATTTGAGCTTTTTTAAATAGTGAATTCGCTTACTATTTCACTTAAGCGTGCTTTTTCCATCTAAGTGGATCTCGCCTCCCCCTACTATTTGGGTTTAAGACTTTTTTAAATAATCGACTTACTTAAGATTTCACGTCTGCGTAACTTCAATATGATCAAGAATTTCAAGACAAGACAATAATATACTTTTCATATTGACTGACAAGACACCAAGACAAGAGAGAAATTTTCAAGTTCCAAATTTTCCTTCAATTTACAAGAGCGAGACAATAATTAAGTAGAAATATTGTATTGTTTTACTCTCATGCAGCCTTATGACAGGGCAATCTAAAAAAAAGTTTCCAGATCACAAGCGTCTGACTAGAATCAACTCACACTACTTTAAGGTCCTTAATACACTAACATACATTTTAATCAATCATTTCGATACATTTTTCATCTTTGACATCCCTCTATTCAAATAACAATTGATACCCTCAGTAATCCAGAATCCACCTATACCCAAACTACCAGCAAACGATAACAACCTTCTCCCCCACCAAATTCTCCTTCACACAGCCCTCTTCAAAAGCTCCTCCCCATCATCCTCGACAATTACAAAACCACACAGAGCACACACCTGCCCATCATCGCGGAACCATTCGCCTCTCGGCACCTCACCTCGCTTCCCCCGACACGAGCGTCAGGGCGGATGACTATACGCATCGATCGCTTCGCCGTCTCGCCACTCTCTCTCTCCCTCTCTCTCGAATATCTTCTCGATGATGCGCTTTTTTGCGCTTCGCACCGCCGCCGAGGGAATGAAGCCGTTATACCTCCCGATTACACACCCATGCGGATAGTAGTGGCTTCGAAATTCGATCGCCGTAGTCTCGTCTGCCTTTTGTGGAGCACTGGGTTATTGTCCGATTCCGCGTGCGTGATGCGACGAGTTTATTAGTTGTACCTTGTATACTTTGTTGCACGCCGCTGGCAATATACAGTCGCGTTTTTTATCCGATTGGGCGCGGGAGAGTTCTTGAATGCGGCTGCCCGCGGAGAAAAGTTAGGGTAATTGGGTGGGATATATTAGGGATAGTGTGAAAGGAATGTTATTGCGTTATTTAGAGCTCACGTCAAATTGTGAAATAAGTAGAAAAGTAGAAAAGTCAAGGTTTCATCCCACATTCCGTAACAAACCTCCCAGTACATATTCCTTTCAAATTTTTGTAAACTCCTGCATTCTTACGAGTCCTTTATACACACTCAACAATTAATATTCCATCTCCGGCCGTATCGCATTCACCCCAACCTAATCACGAGCATAATTCCATCTCTCCCTCCCGCATCCCCTCATCCTTTGAGTTATCACACACCCCACCCCTTAGACTCGTCGCCGCATAAACTCCGGAAAAACTAATTTCGCCCAGCTCGCCTCAAAAATGTCTTCTCCCCCAAAATCCACCCACCCCCTCTAAAAAAAAGCCCATCCCTTGGACACACGGCAGCAGTAGCTCGATTGAAACATTACTCCCTCCTCCCTTCCTCTCTCTCTCTCTCTCTCTTTCTCTCTTGCGCGTCCATCTTCACCGGTTAGACCTCCTCCCATAAACTCTGTCGTCGTCGTCGTCGTCGTCCTCTCTCGCGCGGCGCGCGCTTGCGACGCAAACGAGCTCTTCCTCCCGCGCACACCCACAGAGCTAGCTACCTACGTGTGTGCGTTAAATCAATGATGCCGGGCTTGCGCGGTTTCACGGTCGCCGGGATTCGCCCCCCACTACTTGAGCGCGCGCGCACAGGGGAGGCTGCGCAACGCCGTGTGCGTGTATGAGGCTGCTAGAATGCGCGCGGGAGGGCACACGTGTAGTCCCACCGTTATATATATATATATATAAGTATATAAGTATATATATATATGTAGGTACGGCTACACGTGATACCGCACATACTCTTGTGCGCGCATATATGTATATGCACATACTTGCGCGGTATGCGAGTGTGTGTATATAACAACGCATTCGTCATGCGTGTATATGTGCATCGCGCGCGTCTGGCATAGGGCAGAAGAGACAGATCTATGCACGTATACCTTATACGTATGTGTACATATATATAGCGAGAACGCGTTTATAACGGAGCAGCGTACATATATACAAGGGAAAAGGACGTGCAAACGCGCACGCGTATGTACCACAGAGAGCTCCGTCTTACATTCTCTTTCAATTTTCCGCGACTACCGCCGCGACGAGCTTTATCTATGCGCGTTCTCGCGTTTCTCTCTTCCCTGCCTTATACGTTAGCTGCTACTGCTATCAGCAAACCCCCTATTCTATTATTTTCCCTCCCGCAAGCTCCTTTTTTCACCGCTTTGCGTCCTTCGCGCGTTCGCGTAGGTATACAGCGCGTAGAGCGCAAAAAAAAGATAAGAGCTAGAGAATTCGACAAAGACAAGGTCTCTCCTCTACAGAAACTGCAGCGCAGGTATACATACTCGGAAGGCAACAAAAAAAACACACATCCTCCAGCTCTCTTTCTTGCTTACGATAAACTCGCTCTCTCTCTCCGCTATCCCCCTCTTTCATCATCATCTCCCTCTCCGACATTTAGCATACGCTCTCTCTCTATCTCTCTCCTATACCCCGCGAGGGTAGGCATCAACCTCCCCCCAGCCTTGGCCCATGTCGCTCGTTGCTCGCGCGCGCGTAGACGTAGTAAGAGTAATGCGCGCGCGCACTACCTACCGCTACCGCCGCCCTCTCGCGAACGAAGGATTCGCCTCTGCCACTCGCGTATATAGAGAGAGAACGCGACCGAGTAGGTAGTGTGTTCCTCGTCGCTGCCGCCGCTCGCGCGGCCCTATACCTCCTCTCTTCCCCCGGAGAGTAGAGTCGGACACGAATGAGTAAGAGCGAGCGAGCTCTCAGGCCTACCGTTATATATATTATAGAAAGTGCGTGTGCGTGTGCGAAGAGACGAAAGCTGCTCCGGAGAGGAACCAGACGACGAGGTTTGGAGCGCAGTGTGTTTTTGTGTGAAGGGGTGATTTCGACGACGAGTACTACTACTACTACTACTGTGTGCGTGCGTGTGTGCAGAAAACGCCCGCTGCGCTGCGCCGGTGCGCGCGCTCGCCTCCTGCAGCGCTGCTACTAAACTGTGACTGAACGAGAGTGAGTGAGAGGAAGAGAGGGAAGGACAGAGAGATAGAGTATATATAATATAATCCAATGTCGCGGCGGCTCGAGAGTGCCCGATTACGTAATTGACGCGCGTCGGCGGCGGCGCGCTCTCGTCTATGTGTGCTCCCTAACATATACACACACACACATACAGTGCAGTCTGGTCGTTTCGGCCGCAACTCCACTGCGCGCGACGAGTGACATGAGCCCGGATCCGGTCAGCCTAACCGAGCAGCAGCAGCAGTCCACCGTCTAAACTCTCTCCTCAACATACACATCCATCCCCGCGGCAGCGCTAACACACTATGGCGATCACGTAAAGTGCGTATATAATACGCGCTTCCGTGTCTGTTATATATTCGCTCTCGCAGGCGCCGGACCATACGCGTCTGCTACTACTGAAGAGAGAGAGAGAGAGAGAGACAGGAGCAGCTTCTCTCCCCCGATAAATCCGTGCAGCGAGCAGCACACACACACAGCATAGCACACGAGAGAGGGACGGCAGTTCCCCGGTGGTGTACGCGCCGCGCAGCCTATACCTACCTACTCTCTCTTTCCCCCCCTCCCCTATCCACCCGCCCGCGTCCTCTCCCTTTAAGAATCGATCGGCCTTCGCGCCGCGCGCGTAGTACGCCGAGATAAGATCCGTGTGCACCCTTAGTGCCGCGTTCCAGCTCGCGCACATACACACGGTTCCGAACTGTGTGTGTGTCTGGCTGCGTGCGTGTAGAAGTGTGCCGAGGTATTATATACGTATATGCACGTAGGGCCTGATTAGAGTGGCGAAGAAGAGGAGGAGGTAGAAGAAGAAGAAGAAGAAGAATTGTGTGTGTGCGCGCGGTGGCGAAAAGGGCAGGCGGCAGCGTGGATGAATCGATAAAAGGGTGACGACGACGACGACGACGACGACGAAGAGGAAGTAGCTGTAGCAGTAACACACTGTGAGAAGAGGAGATAATAGAAGGATGCGGAAGGCCCTGGCGGGCCCGATCGGGCTCCTGCTAGTGCTGCTCTGCGCCGTCGTCGACGTGAGCAGACAGCAGGAGGAGGATATACCCCACGGCGAGTAAGTATATATCTATACCCCTCGTTTTTTAACCCCCACGCGTAGTAGTAGTAGTAGTGAGGAGGTGAAGGACGCGCGTCGCGCGCAGCCTCTGGATGCTGAGTAATGATGATGAGAGGGAGAGAAGAGCGAAATATGGCCCTGATATCATGCGCGTGTCGTGCGTGCGTGCATGCGACCGAAGGAGGCCGTGAGAGAGAGAGGAAAAGTTTAATGAGCGCGGGTACGGTAGTATTTTTACACGAGAAAGTGGAGGAGTATTATTATTGTACGAACTGGGCTGTTTGCGGCACAGCCACGTGGAGGGAGGGCTAAAAATAAGCGGCGACGGGGTATTATTATACCTGCCGATATATTGTGCAGGTGTCGGTGGGGGGATGGATTGATAGAACGGTTTATTTTTGTTATTTGGGAGGGATTTGCGAGGTGTTTAGCGAAATGAATGGTATATGAAGGATGGAGGGATGGTTATTGTGGAATTGGAGGGATGAGTTCTATTGCAAAACTATATCCGTAAAACAATTACCTATATTGCGATTCTGGATTGAACAATGTGAATCTATATCGGAGGGAACGCTTTTTATTCGTTAATTGAATGGGGATGGAAGGTCAAGGGATGGAATGTGGAGTAACGGTTTTCGAAATTTTCATTTTTCGATAATTTCATAATGCGATTTGTCTACTGCCGCGTTGCGAAATTATTGGATCCAGCTAGATTTTAAGTTATGTATGAACGTGGGTAATATTTTAACAGGTAGATTGCGTCTTTTTGTAGCTTGGTATGTCATTGATTCGACTATAGTTTAAATAATTCTCGTAAAACTTGTTTCTATTTCAACATCAGTATATAATGTCTTTTAGCATAGATTTTAATATTAAAATTTTAATTAAAATATTAAATATTAAGCACATTTCAGTACCTCTACCAAGGACTAATAAACCTATCAAACGTTAGTTTTACTCACCTTGAACTCGAGTGCCACAAAAAAATTTCGAATACACTATTTGAACTTCAACAAACTTCCACAATTGTCAATTCAAGTTATTCTCGCAAAGTCCAAATTACAAGCGCACACATGTAACTCAGTCTCTCTCGAGCTTATATAGAAATGTAAATATCGTATATAACCGCGCGGGCGTCGTGAAAGGGTGTCAAGCATCACTTACAGCCAGGAAACAAATGGATTGTCTGTAGCTGTCGATTTAAATCAGTTAGGATTTTATTATGTATGAGGAGAGAGAGAGAGAGAACGAGAGAGAGAGAGTGAGACATCAATAACTTTTATGGTAGAAATTGAAAGCGCGAATAAAACAAATAGGATGAATTGTAAAGCGCGCGCGCGCGAAAAAAATGTATTTTAATTATTTCTATGTGTGCAATGCGCTCACCTACTGGACTAAATAGTATTACGTATTTTTGGAACGACGGCTTGAATTCCATAGTTTGCTTTTTACGTGAAGAAATAGTGCCGTTGCTTTGTAATACGGGAATAGCTAGTCTTGACGATTGCCAATACGTTGTCACTGTAAATGTCTCCTTTAGAGCACCCACACTATCTAAAATTTATATAGTTTTGATATTCATATACGTATTCAGTTACCATTCTTGAATCAAACTATACTTACCCTATAACATCCCCTATACGTCTCAATTTTTCTTCTTTCAATTTCCTGTTATATGCCTCTCAATTCTTTCAAAACCACTCTCACACTCCCACTTCCGGACACTATACCTCGGCTCTCAATCCAAACTCCAATCCTCCCGATAAACCCATCATCAACGCTATATCAACCACACGGCACCACAGAGTCACCCAAATCCCTCTCAAATTATTAATCACCCCCACCAAAATCATCAACCTGCAGCATCAAAGAAATCTCTCGCCATTAATAACCTCACCTAACTCTCCTACCCTCGTAATCTCGCAACTCAGCCCGAGGCGAGGGGCTACCCATATACACCGTGCCCGGCCCCCATAGATTTTCAATCGACCGTAAACCCCGGGGCATCGATAACCAAGATCCCCGCACTGATAATATATAATACCTCTGCATAGAGCTTCGAAAAACAAAAATCAATGGAAAAAAATCTCGAGGAAAAAGGCCCGAGGCGTTGCGTCGTCGTCCCCTTGTACGATATTTTGTTTCCATTATGTAGATCGTATCAATCTATATATGTATATACGAAGCTACCGGGCTCGAAGACGCTCTCGCATGTGTGTGTGTGTGTATCGATGTATGGCTTCGACGGGCCGGTGGCCACTCGACAGGGCGTGAAATTCCAAGCGCCTCGCCCTCTTCACGACCTACACACACATACATAGACGTATAGATATATATGTACACAGACGGTGACACGTGTCTCTGTACGTGTGCTATATACTCGTCGAAGGCTCGCTCTGTGAGAGCGATTGACGAAATTTCAAGAGAGAGAGAGAGAGAGTCGATGGATTTCGAGTGTTTGGGTTAGGCAAAATGACCCGCCTGTGTATGTGTGTACGTGTGTTGGGTATGACTTTGGAGGGCTGAAGAATATTTCAGCGGAGTAGTGTGCTTTTTTTTTGTCCTCTCGCTCTTTCTCGGCTGTAGCTCGCCTTTTAGATGTTGTCGGCGATATTTTCTAGACGTTGAAAAAGCCGATAAAGTTTCTTATATACGTCGAATAAGTTTCGGAAACAATTGATCCTTATACGTGTCACTGTCGTACGATAAAATTAGTGATATAACGTATACGTATAACGATATATTTTTATCGCGGTGAATTTTTATGCGATTTTAAAATAAACGGCCTTACTTCGTTATTATAAAACGACGTTATTGCAAACAATTATATCGCTTTGAAGCCCGGCTTAATATTTATAAACTGGTAGAAATTCAAGCATATCGCAGCGGTGCGTTTAAATAAACCAGAATTGGAAATTTAATTGTACAGCTGATGCTTGTTATATCGGATTATTTAACTTACTCTGTATAATATAACGAATTTATATATTTTGTATTGGAATGCGCGCGAATATACGTTCACGTCGTCGTCATGAAGCGATGGTTAATTGGCGATCGCACGTAGCTATATAAGCCGTCCTGTGTCTCGACAGACATCAATATCCGTATAATTAAATTTTCGAGACTAATTTAATAATCGTCTGAAAAACGTGCAAATGAGATTATAGTCGCTATATACGTGTCCCCTGTTATAGCAATTTATACCTTCTTATATTTTAAATTAAAAGAGAGTGACAAGTTCTTTCTTTACAAATTGCCAGGCACGTTTACTGTAAACAATGTGAAAAAAAAGAAGCTATCGACATCGTCGTTATTGTGAGAAAAAGCAGCGATATTATTTGGCGCGCGGCTTTAATCGCTCAATCACGCGGTGCGCGAAGCGTTGGGAAAATCTATCTGCTATTCTGTCAAGGATATCCTATAATTTCAGCTCAAATCGCAAACGCGCGCGCGTGCTTGCGTGTGATGGATTGATTTTGACATGAATACATCGCGCGTCATCGATACTTATTCTTTATGTAATACGAGAAAAATCAAAAGCCCCTGTGTGCGTTTATTTTCACGAAAATTCTCGGCGAAGGAAACGAGCGTTGTATACGAAAATGTCATATCATACATAACGCGCGGTCGTGATTTCGTGCGATATTTCTGCTTTGGTTTTTATTATGTTGAAGGTATGGGTCCTTGAAAACGTCAGTTTAAGGTCTCGTCTGCGACGTAGCGGTGGAACGTTAAAAAAATACTTAATGAATTTCAAAAAAATTTTCAAGATATTTTCCACTTTTATTACGTTCGCGAAAACCGTCTACAACGTTTACATCATCGGCGAGTTTATTTAATTAACGTCAGTTGTGCCAAGCCAATAACACCATTCTTACACCACCACCAGTAACAATGTAGCACGCCAAGGTAAATACCTCTCAACAGTAACCTTCACCCATTCACCTTCCCTCCGAATTTTCATCGAACCTCTCTCCACTTCCGGTTAAGCACACACTGAGAACAAAAAATGTTCTTCTCATAATAAAACATTCAATCACAATGTCACAAGAAAACATTTAATGATGAGAATTATTATATAATTAAAACAATCAAATGTTTGTTTGAATTGATGAATCGTGTAAAAACATCATTTGCATCTCAATTGTTTGAATTTACTTTTCTCTCAACGAAATGTATTTAGATATATGCAGATACCCACGTAAGAGTCCAAACATAGCGCAAGCGAGAATGAAAAAATTCATAAATATAGAAAGTCACACGCAGTCACCGCCATCGCCCGCGCGCATCGGCTCGTAGGCGTATGTATACGCGTACCTATATAGGAATGACAAACGCGCCTGGGATCGTGGGCGGATGCATTCTAGCGGTGTGTGTAACTATAGACGCCCGCAGACGGCGCACGTAGGCGCGAGAGAGCGGTACGAGTGTATGATGGTTACAGGACGAATGAATTTGCGATAATGCGCGGTTGGCGGGTAATGGGAATAACCGCGCGATATTGCGAAAAGTTAGAAATGTGATTTCTGGGAGAAAATTGTGTAGCTTGATGGGTTTTGGAGGTTTAATTGCCTCAATTTTTATCTGGTTACGATTTTCAGCAGCTGTATACGATGTTCAATATCGTTGTTGCGACGTTTTCATCAACTTCTACAAAGTATACGTTGTGAACCCCTATAGGGTTGTACTATATAGCAAGATTAATCTTGATATTGTATTGTCTTGCCTGAATATTCAAGACAATAATCGATACAATATTTCTATACAGCTTTAGATACAATATCAAGATTGTTGTGTCAAGAATGTAAAGAATCTTGTCTTGACTTGAAAATGACTTCCTTCCTCTTCTATGTGGACGTCTAATTTTTTAAACAATCGACTTGCTTTTTGTCGCATGTCTGCATAACTCCAATATGATCAAGAATTTCAAGACAAGACAATAATATTTTTCATATTGTGTGAAAAGACAAAGACAAGAGATAAATTTTCAAGAATTTGCAAGAGCCAGACAATAATTACACAGATATTGTATTGCCTCGCTCTCGCACAGCCCTACCAAAAACGATATGTGTTCATAATAAATAAAACCATGTAGAAGCCAGTCAGGTAAGAAATCAGATGAATAATTAACGATGTCGGACCATCAATCGACCCAGTCACCTACCAAATTGCACCGCGCACGTGTATAAATACACGGCTCTATACTAAATTAAGCTATACACAACAAGAACAAACCTACACGCACACGCGTGCATGCGTAAAGTAAGTACGGGAAGAACACGACGCGTAAGCGTAACAAGACTCTCCCGCACAGGGTTTTATATTTCAAGGCCTTTCTACATCTAGTTCAAAGGAGCACAAGAGGGAGAGAAACAAGAATCGTGCGCGCGCGCAGAGGGGGGAGAGAGAGAGAGAAATTGCCCCTTGGAGGCATTTCTATTGAGAAAGTGCCAAAGGGTGTCCCGAGGAGAGAAAATCCTTCGCGCGGACGCGGGCAATCGGAAAACCTCGTCGTCGTCGACTACTCCCCCCCTCTGCTGCAGCTATATACACGCGCGTATGTGTATGTGTGTGCGGGCGACAGAAGGGGGGGGGGGGTGAAAAAAGACGAACTCGCGCAGGAAGTTGGAGAGCTTGAAAGTTTCATGGTATAAATTGCGTATCGGTCGTTCTCGCTCGCTCCCTCTTCTATTTGACTGTTCAAGTTTGCGAGAGTGGGAGGGAGCTGGGTAAAGTGACCCTTAACAAAGTTTCGAGTAAAATTAAGGGGATCTTTCGTCGGGCTTTTTTTCCGGACGCTTGAGGTTCGGTGGGGGCTGGAGGGTTCGATAGCACAGCGCGCCGTTATAGAAATCGGATGAGGATTTTCGAAGGCGACGACGGGTCGTGCGATCGTCGCGAGATATTGCGCCGCAGGAGTAGTTTCTATATGGTCAGGTGCGGGGTATTGTTACCATATGGCGTAACTGTGGCAGTACGGTTGGAGTTTCTATATGTTCTTTGGCAAAGTGGCAAATGTTATTGTATTTTGAATTACATTTGTAGCGAGTGTAATTATTTGTAGCAGTTGTAATACACTCTGAAATTTTTTGTCTACTGATAAGTTACAGATTGATATTTATATTAGACGGGAGTGAGAAACTACTTCATTTGTACAGTGTTATTATAAAATGTCTGATTTCTGTTTTTATAACCAGAAGATATTTCATAGAGCCTGGTTTAAACATCTGTACGATAGTATTATTTCTGCAATTAAATATGTAAAGTAATCTGAGTAATTATTCGAACTTCATTACTCTATTCAATACATTTTTACACTCGATTCTGAATGTAATTTTCTTCATTACTTTTAAGTACATTATCTAAGATTTCATTAATATGTGTCATTGGAAGTCCTCGTGCAATATTAAGTCTGCTATAGCATGAATGTAAAAAGAACCGCCGCTGTGACACGGTATTCATTCGTTCATTCATCCCTTGAAGGTAGGTCAAGAACTTGACAATTCATTCAAATTAAAAAATCATCCCCACATCCAGGTAAAAAGTTCTTTCAATTTTCTCTCCCTATTACAGCCGTCATTTTGATCTGCCCGTAAAGACTTCTTTTACCATTTTCAAATTGAATTCCTATTCATCGACTCTTTTGAAATCTGCAGTTTCTAAAAAGCAACTTTTTAAAAGTTAATTTAATTTCAAAACTATTTATAAAAATAGGTATTACTTTTTTCTTAAACTCTCAAATCAAAATTAAATAAATTAGTCTTAACCTAGATTTTTATTTATAGGAATAAATCAAATTACATTCTGCTTTGAAATTAAATATTCTTGAATTTCAGATAAGATTCAAACTTAGCTCTCGATAAAATAATCATACAATACAAAATAGATCGAGAAACAATTAAATAATATTAATAAATGTAAAAAATTAAACTCAATTATTCCATAGAATAGTAACACAATATAAAATTCGATTAGCTCAAATGAACAGTTCTTTATTTTGAAAACTCGACTATAAATATCGAATAACACTTAAAAATAAAATCAACTAAATCATTATATCGTCCGAATCCATAATAAGGATGAAAAACGACTGCAAACAAACAAACCGCACCACCAGCCCAAGTTTTTCCCTCCCGGTTAACGTGCTCCCGAGTAAGCGACACCGGCCCACCCACCCGGAACTCCTCCGACAATAATACATTTCCGTGACATACGACTCAATTCTCTTTTTCTCCATAACGCAATAATGCGCCGCGACGGCAGCGTCGTCGTAGTCGCTGCACGGCGCGGGGAAACTCCATAATGCGCGCTGGCGAAATTCCATTGTGCAACAAACGCGCCGCGCTGCTGCTGCTGCTGCTGCCGCGCCCAACTTCGACTCCTTCTTTTCCATCTCTCACATATCTCTCTCTCCTTCCCCGCCTCCTCTCTCTCTCTCTCTCTCCACTGTTTTCGCCGGGCCGGCGGCGGCGGCAGCGCGTCCAGGCGCTAACAGATACGCAATTTATGCCGCGCGAAACTTTATCAACTTTAAACTTCGCCCGGCCGGTTACGGAGTTTTACAAGTTCGCGCGAGGCGTGAGAGAGAAGGAGAAAGAGACAGGAAGAAAGATCGTTTTATATATTTCCCTAAACACGCTCGCGAGAGAAAGAGCGCGGACACGGGGAAAATATTATTCCCCGGGCAGCGCGGCAGGGGCAAAGTTCGAAATTCAAAGTAGGACCCGGGAAATTGAGAGATGCGCGGGATGTTTGCCGATGCGCGCGCCTGTGTGTTGTATATAGGGGGTGAGAGATAGGAGATGGAATTTCGTATGGAGGTGGAATTTTCATGGCAGACGGCGGCAGCGGTATATAGAAGCTCGCGTGCGCAGACGAGATTATCGCGTTATATATAAAGAGGGAGAGAGAGGCGCGCGACGAGAGTCTTTTTTCTCGCGCGCGGAATGTTTTGAATTTCGTGCGGCACGGCGGCGGTGGATTTTTCGTAGGAAATTCGAGGGCGCGGTGTTTGATGTACTCGCCTGATTTAGCGAGGTTTGTCGTGCCAGGAGGCGAAGTTTTATCTTTAGCTGAACTTAAGGAGCGGGGGATTGAGAAAGTGACTTTATTTGATGTTAAGGCGGTGAGCTCTGTCGGGTGTATTAAATCTGTCTCGTATGTATGCGTGCGTTATAGGCTGTTTGACGTTACATCTAGACTGTTATTCATAAGATTCGTATCTTGTTCTTAAGTGTACGCTGCATAAGTTCTAAATTTATCAACTTGTAAAAACTATATAAAGTTAGGGCTGCACGAGATAACAAGATTAATCTTGCTATTGTTTTGTCTTTTCTTAATATTCAAGACATTAAACGATACAAAATTTATATACAGTTTTTGATACAATATCAAGATTGTGATATAAAGAATGTAAAGAATCTTGTCTTGTTTTGAAAATAATTTAACATTTTCTAATCGTAATAATTTATCGAAATAATCATAATTCAATAAACTTTGGTAGTTGCTGACGATCACATATTAACAAGATGTTCGACTGATAAGTGTTGGCGAGGTAGTCGACGACGCGCCACTATATCCCCTCGGGCCGACTTACTTAGGTACGCGAGACCACAGGGAAGGGGTGCGCCGCCTAGCGGCATCGCGCGAACAATGGCGGGAAAGATCAAATTTGGCATTTAGTATACTGTTACGAGTGAGCTATCGCAACTTTTAATAATAAAAAGTGGCGGACCCTGGGCTTGAACCAGTGCCACCGACTCGCGAGTCAGAAACACTACCAACAAGCCACGGCCGTCACCGGCCGGATTTCTACTAATCGGCGTTATATTG
>UXGD01001539.1:0-33832 GCA_900474315.1 Torymus auratus
GCAATTTTTACTATACATTGTAGTAATTTTGATGAGAATACGAGTATGTTCCTCGTTTACTATAAAGAATAGTAATTGTTAGTACAAAATTTTTCTCCGTGCACGATTTCCTGCGTTACGAATATAATCAAAAGATATTTCGTACTGCACATGGCATAGCAATTATTATGAGCAAAAATATTTGCCCGAATTATGCGCGCGCGGGTTGCGGAGTGCGTTTATGGCGGGTAACTTGATAATTGCGAATATAACGCCACAGCTTGTAAAAGTAATTTCGACTTAATTAAAATAGCGAAATCAATTTCTCCCTCAGTAATGAAATCATTTCGCGTTATTATTATGAATATAATAGCGTGTACGCGCGGGGAGAGGTACGTACTGCAAGCGCCCAACAAAAAGCTGGTTGCCGCGGCTACGTTAGATTGCCGGTAAACACGCCAATTTTTATATCATATATATATTAATGCAAATTCAAGTATATAGTTCACTTTGTTACCATACGCGCCGTTATATAATTATACAACTAAACATTTCTGCTATTATCCAGTTATTACACAGTATTACGCACTATTGTAATGCACCTTTTGCGTATCAAATATTTCACTGCGGCCCATTGTGCGCATTATTCGGACTGTATAATCAATAATACTATCGATGTTCGCTGTATATTATTAGAAAGGAAGAAAAACTCCAAAAATGACGCGGTATCCCGCGGCAAGATTACCCATTATACATACCACTCCACTCGACATTGTCATTCACCGGTGCGCGCACTTATCCCCGACTAATGCAACCGGGCGCGCGCCCTCACCTTTCGCCCGTGAATTCGCATAGGTATACAGTAGAGGGAAAAAAAGCGTAAAAGAATCAATTAGCCGCGGAGAGTACGAGAGACAGCGCGCTCTGCGAATAAAATAAAAGAAAATGTAAATAAAGAAGCCTTCGCGAGAGGCTTCCGCGAACGCCGGAGGCCTGGCCGCGCCGGCAGAAAGGAGCTATTAAGACGTTCGCGCCGAGAGATAAAAGGAAGCTGCTGCTGCTGCTTCTGCCGCTGGCCTCTGTCGAGAGGAGAGAGAGAGGATCGAGAACCCGCGTGAAAAGGAAGAGGGAGAAAGAGAAAAAGCGAGCGCTCGGCGGAGAGAAACAAATAAACGCGAGAGAGAGAGAGGGGAGCTCGGGCCACCATTAAAATGAAAAATGATGTTACCGTCCTCGCTCGCGACACCCCGATTTTCACCGAGGAATTCTCTCTCTCTCACTCTCCCTCGTATATATACGCGAGCGCGTATATATCCCCCCGGTGGCGAGTTATTGCTGATTTTTCGAATCTGTTAAACACTCTGCGGCCGTGTGGCTCTTTTTCATTCTAACCGCTTTGTGCCTGTCTATGTGTGTATATATATGCGAGTCTCGACACCCTACGTATGCGCGCGTGTTTTTTTTTCTCTCACTCTCCTCGAAAGTTCGGCCGAGAGCATCTGTTTTATTGTTTATCCGCGGGATAAGGTGTAGTCTTAGAGGAAGATTCATGTCGGGGGAGCGTGACGGTGTTCTCTTTTCTCTCTATCCCGGGTCGACTTGCTGTATAAGAGGGGGGTGCAAGTGGGTGTCGAAGTTTGCGCGGGGGGGAATTAATTTGTCATCGAGGCCGCGCGGATTTGGAACGCTGACGCGGGGATTAGGCCTATACAGGCTAGGTTTTTATCGGAGCTGGAGTGTGCTGATCGTCAGTTTGCAAGTGTAAAATTGAATTCGTTTGGTCGTGGCAGTGTAATGAATCGTGTGACTCGTTTGCCATTTAATAATGATGCACGAAACTCTCTAAAGTTGAATTAGTGACAAAAATACTAATTATTAGTTAAAATTGCTCCACCGTAGAACTATAATGTATATTCACTATTTCTTAGTTGAAATATACTATTTCATTAGTGAATATTATCTATTTAAAAATAGTAGAATTTGCTAATTACTAATTTACTAATAGCAGAATGACTAACTTTTAGAGAGATTGTATTCAGAAAAATCGGAATATCGTAACGATTTTCATTACCCACGAATATTTCGTATCTCTTTCAATACATATCACCTCTGTAAAAGGTCTGTCCCGTTCAATATTTTTCAAACGTAAATGTGCCTATATACATACACACGCACTTTTTCATTAATAATCCACTACATCACCCTTTTCTCTTACACCCGTCCCCCTGACGCGCCCACCGCGAAAGCCCCGTTATTATTTATTTTTCAAACTTTCCCGCCTCGATTGTCGCATCAGCTAAACCTGCTGCCACAAAAAAAAATACAAACTCGCGCGGCGATCATAACCGTCTTCTCTTCCTCTCCCGACGGCAACAAAAAAAAAACAACCAGCGACGACGGGTCCTCTATCTCCCTCCGCCGCCTCGCAGTCGTTGAATTTATCGAGTTTTCTGAATTATTGTACACGCGAAATTTCATGAAAAAGGGATTGTCTTCTTGCCCCCGCGGCTACAACGGCACGACCGCAAAGAGACGACGAAAGAGAGAGAAAGAAGAGTGCAGCGTCGTGCGTCTCTTTTCTATACGGTCTGCTCTCGCACAAAGCTTCCGGCAGATTCGCGTTTCTTGTAAAACGGCGAACGTCTCCATTCGACTCTCTTTTACTCTTTTTCTCTTCGCTTATACATACGTGTCGTATGTATGTGAGAGAGGGAGAAAGAGGGAGAGAGGGGACCACTTTTCATTGCCGTATTGACATGTAACTGTCATCGGTCAACCGGCCCCCGGCCATTCGTTCCGACTTCTTGCTGCTGCGCACGGACTCGACGCCGCGCGACCGGTTGCTAGTTCGCTGGCTCTCTTGCAGAAATGAAATCGACTCGAATCGCCGGCAATTGCCGATCATTCAATCGTTCGAGAGAAGGAGGAGGAGGGGAGAGAAAAAAGGTGTCCGCCGCTTCTCTTTCTGTCTGTCCGTCTCTTCTGTCTCGTCCGCCTCTGCGATCGTTCCCGATGCCGTCTTTGCGTTTTTGCACCGTGGAGTCCCTCTTTCTCTCTCTCTCTCTCTTTATATACGTCGCTGGCGGCGCTGTTTTAAATGCTGATTTTGGAAAGCTGCGGTTCTGTGTGCACGTGGTATTTGCGGTCGGTGGGGGAAAAGTTGCGGTCGAGGTGAATGAATAAGGGATGCACCGGGGGTTCGGTGTGTTTTTCTTTCTTTTCAACTCATATTTCATTCTTAAAACATATATATATTATATAAAGTCAGAATGTTTTCCATGTGGTTCGATTATACTTATATATAATTACAAGTCACTCGAGACGGTTTCTCTGATTTACGTAGAACCGCATTCGCCTCGTAAAAAACGACTTGTAATCATACTTGATCAGATAATTAGATCACACAATTGCAAAGAAAGAAAGATACGAAAGCACTCGGCAAAATCGCTTCATCATAAGGCGCAACCACTTAATCTTCCCCTAAATCACAATCCAATATCAATAAAGAACTAAAAACTTCCGAACCGATTGACACGAAAAACCTGTTCCTTACTACTCGCCCACCCCGTTCGTGTTTCTCATATATCCTATACACATACCTCGCCTCTCTCTCTCTCTCTCTTTCTTCGAGTACATCAACACACTCCTCCCCTAATTCAAAAAGCTACACAAGCAAAACTCTCTCGCGTTGAAACAAAACGACGCGGCGCGCACAATTTCACGAAGAAACGTATAAATTTATTCACTTGTTCGCCATTCCTAGAGAGAAGAGAGCTGAGAGTCGAGTCCGAGCAGCCGCCGCCGTACGTCTCGGCTGTTGCACCTCATCTCCTCCTTTTTTTCTCCTCTTTCCCTTCGTGTTACTGCTCTCTCTCTCCCTCTCTTCGCTCCTTCCTTCTCTCTCAAAGCTCGCTCGCTCGTCCGTGGGCAGTATATCAACAATGATAGTTATACACGTACGTTATAATCGTAAATTAGTCGCGGCAACATAATATATTCGCGGAGAGCCCTGTGCGCTCCCTCTCTCTCTCTCTTGCTTGCTTCTCTCGCGCCTGCGCGCGTATCTGTTTTATGCTGTTATTATATATGACAGCGGCAGTCATACCTGCCCGCCTCCGCTCTTTCGCTCCTTGCTTCTCTCTTATACTTCTACCTCTCTCTCTCTCTCTCTGCCTTCGTTATATTAACGAGAAAAAATACCCAGATATCTTAATGTCTTATTAAGCCTATTACTCTGAGGCGGGAAAAAAAGGAACTGCCGCTCGCGCCGTATAATACGTTTCTCTGGTGCGTGCGAGAGCTCCTTCTCTCTCTGGCGGGATGAAAAACTTAATCGAGTAAGGACCGCGCGCGCTTTCAGGCAGATGCTTCGGCTCGCGCCCGTTTATTTAGCGCCGCGCTATCCTTAACCTGTCGTTAATAATTTCACGTGCGAGCTGCGGGATTGGATTGTACACGCGCGGCGCCGTGACGCGCGGTAGTGGCGGTGGCGGCGGCGGCACGGTTATTTACCGATTAATTGATTTCGCGGCCTCTCGGCTGATGGTATATATATAAGCGGGGATTGGAATGAAGGCGAGTAGCGGGATTTTTATCATCCGCTATATATGATGCATTTTCTAATGCCACGTAAATTCGTTTGAATTTTCAGGATATTCGTCAAAGTATAACAAATAAGATATTTAGAGAGTATATCGGTAAAAGCGATATAATTTCTTATACCCTTTTAATATAGACGTTAAATGATTTTTGTCATTTCTGATTCATGTATATAATAAACCAGAGAAACGTGTCTAATAAAATTTTCAGAAACTCAAAAGAGCTCCCCCCCCAAAAATTCATTATGCATTCGTAAAATTGAAAGTTCGCACGCATATCCTCGAGAGAAAGAGAGAGAGAGAGAGCCGACGTCGTACATATTATACAAAATCCTCTCTCTCTTTTTCTCGGGAGAAAAACGCACACTCTCATAAACAAAGACGGGGGCCGCGCGTGTACGTCTCGCGCCGAATTTGAATATTTCCGTCGTAAATACTTTCGGGCTTTCGTGGCACAGACCGCGGATTTGTCAGAGTCCAAACCAGAAAGAGAAAACCAGCAGGGATAGAGAAGGAGAGAGAGAGAGAGAGGGGAAAGAGAATTAATAAGGAAATAAGTATATTTCGCGATATAGCCGAGGTGTAATAATTCGCCGCGCGCGTGCGAGAAAGTTCCCGCGGGGGCTCCCGCGCGCGATATTTTAATGGCTCGACGCGTGTACACCCGACCGCCGCAACATATACACATACGTGCAAGTGTGTGTGTGTGTGTGTATATAGACGCGGGCAGGCGATAAAAAGCCCGGTGCCCGCGCTGAATATAACGAAATAACAGATAGTCGACTGATTACACGGAGCAGCGGCGTGTATGGTGTACAACGCGCTTGAAAAATGCATCGACACCACTGTAAATTAATCAGCTCCGTCTCTCACACATACGCATATCCTTATAACACGCCGAGGCGCGTGTGTAACTTTTAGGGCTCGCTTGGAAATCCGGGGACTGACTGCATATTATATGCGCTTTTGGATAGTGCGCGCGTTACATCGTCGATAAATCACACACGTGTATGGTGCTTATACGAGAGCGCGAGAGTCTCGGCGAACGTCACGTCCTCATTACGCGGGATATTAATTGATCGCGAGAGTTGCTGCCCGTTTCGCGCGTGGCGAATGCTCTACCCGCTTCCATACTCAGCCGCGGCGAATTCGCGACCGTAAAAAGGGATTTACATCGAAAAATCGCACCGTTAAAATATATGCATACGTTATATATATATACAGACAGAGAGAGCCAGATATACGGCGTTGATGTGTAATCGTTACACTCGCTCGGTCGCATTATGACCGAAAGTCAGCGCGAGAGTTAGCGCGGGGGTGTAAAAGGGGCCCTTTACGGGCCTTTGCGCGTAAACGTATAGCAGCAGTGGCAGCATCCATACGCTCTCTCTCTCTCACTCGGTATCGGGCATACCGATGCAATTAACGTCAGCGCGACACCATTATCGCTTCCGGAACGGCGCTTCGCAACTGCGTGTGCGAGCGAGCGAGCATTGTGCCGACCTTTACGCGGCTGGATACACCGCGGGGATCGCTTATATGTGGGGCTCGCGCGCGGAGGAATGCGCCAGCTAGCAGCGAGCGAGCGGCCGCTTTGCATTGACTCGGATTTATACGAGGCAGAATAGAATGGCAAGGGGAGAGAGATAGGGAGAGAGAGAGAGGCAAGGTCGATGGTGGCAGCAGCAGCAGGAGCGGAGATGTGTCGATCAGAGTTACCAGTGCGGTCGCGTGCAGCATGCGCAGTATGGCCGCGTTATGCCCTTGTTGACGAGTTGAGGTGGCGAAAGGGTGGTTGCCGTCATGGGATGGGCTGGTGATTATTCGTCGATTAGGATTTGATATTTTTCTTTTTTTTTATAGGGGACAATGGAAAAGGTCGGGTAATAGTCGGAGCGTCGTTGAAGGCGTTCTATATGACATACACTGAGAGAAATGTTCTAGAAAAATTTACTATAAATGTAAGAAAAATTACTATATTCATAGTAACCGTGAGACAGACTCAAAATATCATAAAATTTACTACAATTTATGATATTTTGAGTCTGTCTCACGGTTACTATAAATATAGTAATTTTTCCTAGATCATTTCTCTCACTGTAGGATTGGGCTGAGGAAATCTGAATTACCGACATTTCTGATTTCTGTATAGGCTTTCCATTTGACTTTACAAATTTTCATTCGATTGTGTCTTTGTAGAACCATTCGTTATAGAAGAACAAAGAGTATTGCGAGAAGATCGTTATACATTATCTGTACGTTTATTTAATATAATAATAACAACAGAGAAAGGTGTGATGTCGGTATAAACAGGTGCAAATTATAATAGTTCGGGCGTGTCATATTCCCGGAGGTTTCCTATCTAAAATCTAACAATAACAGTTTTATTAATAAATCATTTCTATACAATTTTAATGCAAAAAACCTTGTAGATTTGGTTGAGGGGGTCAATATCCGTAAGAAAAACCTTAGTGAATCTGGAAATCTCGTCGGCCCATGGCCAGCACCAATGTACCACACCTAGACTATAAAGCCACAAATATTCCACATTCTTTTATACATCAAATAAAAAAAATTCCACCTATAATAACCGTAATATACAAAAAGTTACTACCGATTGTTTTCAAAAGCAACTACAGCTCCTTACAAACATATACCCTTAAACTTGAAAGAATCATCCAGCTACATGAGGATTCCCGTACTCCCTATTAGCATAAGCACAATAACACCATAAAATTAACTCCCTCCTCGTTCCCATCCACTCGCAGTTGTTAAAGCGCAGTTATATGCCTCTCGCACACCCACCTTTTTCCCTCTCCCTTTCCCCCCCTTAAAAAAACGACACCAAATCCAATTTTCGCCCGCTGCTGTACACGTAGCTCCCGGCGGCGATCGTCGCAAGAAGCTGAAATACGCGATCGGACTGTCCTATACACTGCCAACCCATCGCGCGCTCAAAAAGCCGACCGCGCGGAATTCCGCGCCGACAAATTGCCCGAGCGCGCGCGCGCCCGTCGAATTATTAATTGTCCCCCGCTTACGCACACGCTTGTCTTTTTACTCCTCCTTCCACTCTCTCTCTCCACCGAGCAATTTATGTATCGGCGCGTGCTTTTTGTACAATGGAGGGTGGCTCGACGGGACTCGACTCGACTAGCGACTTCTTTTGCGCGCGCGACCGAGCGCGAGGCTAATTCGTCGTCAGCCTCTACGCGTCGATTTCCGTCGCGCGCAAATTAATTCGGCGATAATTGTGAGGCACTTCCGACATTCGGGTGGCCGCGATGTGTGGAGAGAGAGAGAGAGTGAGAGTGGGTGGCAGAGGAGCGAGCAACCGCAGCACGCGGGCGCGTTTCGGACGCAGGCATTATTCCGTGATTGTCGCGCCACGCGTTCTCTCTCTCTCTCTCTGCCTATATCTGCGGCTCTCCCTTTCTGGTATTCCCACTGTTTCTCGTTCTCTCACTCTCGGGCTACATACTGCGTGCGTACGCGCGTATGGGACGGGGGGGAGAGCGAGAAGAATGTGTTAATTTTGCGGCGACTGCTCGGCTCTTATCGGCTCACGCGCGCGCGCGCCCCGCGATCGATGAGCCGGTTAATTGCTAAAAGTCCATACGACACCCAGTTGTACAACGAATTAACGATGTGGGAGGAGGGGGGTAGTAAAAATAAGCTCGATGGAATTAGGCTTGAAGGGGTGAGAGAGAGAGGCCTGATAATGTCGTGGTATAAATTATATATAATTTGTAATATGGATAAATGTGTATAAATTGAAATTTTGTTTCGGAAACTACGTAATTATACGCGGAAAAGGTGCTTTTATATTTTAAACAGAATATTTATAAACAGTTATTTTGTATTCATCGATTGAACATTAAAAACGTTGTTATACGAAAATATTATATATACGTAATACGTGTAAAAACGGCGAATCGCGGCGCGCAATGAAAGAGGAATTTATCGAAAAGTCATTAAAAAGTTGTAAACAAGGTAACGGTATATTGGGCATATTTTTCATTGCCCTCGTCGGGAGGTGAGTTTCTGTATCTCAAAGAGAGACGCATGAATATATATTATACGTTACGAGCGTGAATATATGCGTATGGCAATGATTCGATCGCCTGGAATAATGTGTAGTTTTCCTTCGACTATATCGGCGAAAAATTTGCGCTAGAGTGCAGGTAAACAGAAGTTGAAGAGGGGTACAGATCATCGCAAGGAGGGAGGATAATTGAATTTACAATTCACTGACTGACAAGAAGTATATATTCCTTAACGGCTAATGAACTCGACCGGCAGCTCTCGCGGCATGAATATTATGTTTTTCGCGAATATCGCGCGGTATCAATATGTCGATGTATAAAAAAGGCAATAAATTCCTTGTACACGTGTGGTCCGCGCGCGGTAGTTAATAAATAGTTGCGTGTATTAAAAAGTGATAATGATATAAGGCTGGGAAAACGGCGGAAAAACCGGTATCTCTCTACTGAATATAAATATATATTCTCTGCTACTTCAATTTTACTATCCTAAATTTGCTCTCGAATTTTTCACCTATAAAATCGAACGTATCTGTTATGAGGTTTCATCGTTTGCTGTATCTTCAAGTATATTACCTATCAGCTCGACATTAAAAGTATATTTTGCGCACAAAATACTTCTTTTTGTTCAGAAAAAAATAATATTATAAAACTGTTCAATTTGTCTCTTTAACTGCATTATCAATTACATCTTCTCAAAATAAACTACATAATTACGTTCACCTCCAACCAAAGCAATACTATTCACCCGTCGAAAATCCATAAACCACTGCTCAATATATTCTTCAAGACCCACACACGTGCCCGTATACATATCAACACGGCGTATCGACTACCATGCGCAAGTACTACTATATCACTACCACTATACACCAGAGCGAGAAGCCACCCGCGGCTATATACGCCATATATACACACACGCACGCACCCACACAATCGGCAAGCGCAGTGGTTACAATTTGTTTACGCTGGCCGACCGCGACTCTCCCATCTCCTCCTCCCCCCTATACCCACTCCCCTATACCTGCCGATAATATGCGCGCGCGCGCGGACACGGGACATTATCGTTTCGAATTACGTTTCGCGTTAATCGCTCTCGGCCACTTGCGCGCACGCGCGACCTGAAAGTTCAATTATCCCCTGATAATTAATTAAATTCAAACGGCTGATCGGTCGCGTATACGCGTGGCACCTTCCATCAGCTGTCGATAACTGTGCGTAAAATATCTCTCTTTCTCTCTTTAGAGTACGGAAAAGGCGGAGGTTTCTCGAGGGAGAGTGAGAGAAAGTAGCGACAGGAAATTGCCCCGAGATTAAGAGAGACAGTGGGTCCTTTGATTATTGCCCTGGCTGCACAGGGGAGAGTTTCGTTTTTAATAAGACGGCTGGCAATTAGACGACACGGCTGCCGAAGCGCGAGGAAGAATATATAAGGAGTGAAGAGCAGCATCGACGAGCGGCGCACCGCCGGGACGTCTGCCTCGTAAAACACGTGAAATATCGCCGTCACCTCTGGCATCGGGAGCGCGCGTCTACATACTGAAAAGTATGTGTATAAAACAAGTACCTTTATATACGTGTGCGCATATGGCGAGTGCCGATGTCCTCGCGGTGGATTTTTTCCTGTATGTATATATACCGCCGAGAAATTTCAAGAGGATGCTGCTGCTGCTGCCGACGTCGCTGGCTACACGGCTAAAAGATTATCATCGTAAAGTCTTTAGCGAAGGCAATTCTAATTTTCGGCTCGGCTTCCTTTATCATTTTATTATCGTCGTCTTTATAGATATCAGAGGCGCAGAGGCCCTGCAAAGAGAAAGAGAGAGGGAGAGAGTTTCTGAAAGCTCTTAAACTTTGGTTTTATTAGCGCGCAAGTCCGGCGAGGACGCCGGAGAAAGAAGGAGAGAGAGAGAGAGTCGGTGGCACATCGCCTCTCGGCCCCGTACTCAAAGTGAAAAACGTCCCGATTCCAGACTCTCTCTCTCTCTTCGGCTTTATACTTTCTTGTAAATTGTATTAAAATGCCCGTCTTTTACGAGCGTGTCAAACTACCTCTTCCTCCTCCACCACTTCGCGTCTCGCGTTCGCGCACGACTGCAACGCCCCAGTGTACATATACATATATATGCATGTATGCGTGTGCGGCTCTCTCTGCGCGCCCCTTGACATTTGCGCGTCATGCATGACGCCTCTTCTCTACTCCCCCACTCGTATGCGATATTGAATCCCGATTTTATGATCCGCGACCCCGGCTGCGCGACGGTGTAAACTTTTATTCGCGAGTTTAGACGAAAATCGCGCGGCGCGGCCTCGAGAGGAAGAGAGGAAGGGGAAGAATAAAGGGCGCGCGATCACATTCGCGTCTTTCTTTTTGCAGCTCTCTCTCTCTCTCTCTCTCGGATCTCGACGGTATATACGAGGTGAAAAACGGAAAGGGGAGGAAATGCGCGGACGGAAAATTGAGCCGTGCCGGAGGACATGTAGTGGCATTTGATTGTACAATAGATATGTTATATGATCAGAGCAGGAGATTGATGAATTTGTTAGAGATATAATATATTGTATACGTATATGTATATTAATTGAGTCAAAAATTCGTAATAATTGCCGACTCGATGCTACCAAACATTTGTTTGGCATCTGTCAATGGGCGGCTTATCGTTTTGAATGATTATCGCCTAATAATTTAGTTTCGTACATTCGGACGGACGCTGAGTTTGCCGAATTCGTGAAATCATATTTATATATAAATTCATATGGCTAATCTGCTTTACACACTTATCTATACGAATTCCCATACCTATATATATACCTTCCACCGTACTCGGCAGTCCTTTTAAAAGCATTGAAATAACTGCACCGAACACGAGTCGCTTTAAAATCCGTGTATACCAATTTGTTACTAATATATATGCATATCACTGGGCGCATATCACATCGATAAAACCCGCGGTGGCCGCGCGTCCCGAATTAACACGCGCGATAGTATCGTTATATACCGCGCGATAGGGATCAACCTCTGAACGTTTGCGCGCATTCTCGCGTCCCTGTTATTGCGCATCATACGACGCGGCCTCTTACTGCCTGCCATTATAGCTCCGCGCGGCGTCTCCTTTATTTTTTACGCTCGCGTGGCTTGATTTACGAGAGAGCGCGGGCGAGCTTTTTAGTGGCGCGTCGATTAGAGGTGGGCCCCCGCGGTAGTTTTAGGGCCTGAAACTACGTATATATACGTATGTGTAAGGAAGAGAGAGAGAAATGAAAAACGAGGGAATATTGCCTGATATTAAAATATACTGGGATGCTCTCGAGTCCCTAGCTAATTTTCCTGCGGTAGATCCGAGCGCGAGATAAATATCTCCAAAGGGAGAGAGAGATGTGGTGTAGTCGTATAAGACGTAATGAGTCCGCGTACGGCGAGCGTTTTACTTAATCTCTCGACTCTCGAATTATTACGAATGAGCGCGCGTCTTTTTCTTTTACGCTCATAATCGTTTCTTTTTTTTGCGGCGAGATATCGCGCGCGGCGCTTCCCAAAAATGTATACGTACTAATTGAGGAACTTCTCTCGCTCAGCGCCGGCGAGTGCAATCGACATAAAATTTAATTAAAGAAAGACGGAATATTTATATAGTTTTATCCGCGCGAGTATTTTAATGTATAAAGTTTCTCCCCTCTCTCGTTCCTCTGGAATTTGAATCATTTCATAGACGGGAATATATACGAGCGCGCGTTGCGAAGGAGCAGAAATTTGTTCGACCGCGCTGCACTATATAATTAAATTGTGGTTTCGCGGGATATGGGAAAAATCGGTATATTACACGATTTTTATCGATTCACCTGCGCGCAGGAGCAAAGTATTACTCCGTCCGAGTATATATAACAAGGTGTAACTGCTCCAAGGTATAGACAACGATGACGGTGATGATTGACCAAATCGGACGGTAGAGAGATAAGTCGGGGGGGAGAAACTAGTTTCGAGACTGTCGTTAAGGGAAGGAGTAAACGTCAGTCAGTACGGGGAAAAAACGTCTGGGATGTGTGGTACTTGGAAGTAGATTAATAATTTTATAACCTTGATTTTTATACCGTGGAAAAGTGCGCGCTCGCTGCTCGCAAGTATATATACACGAAAAGAAATGCCTTTAACGATACAAGGAAAAAGTATAACGTTGAAGTTTAATTTTCATTTTCTTCAATGATCTATAAACGCGTATAGTGCAGCGATGCCTGCGATATATGTATATAAATTGTTTTAGTACGCCACTAAAAACGCTAAGATATTAATAATATAAAAACGCATATCTCATTATATACGCAACTAAAATCCTTCCATCGAGTTATAAATGATCGTGAGCGTTATATACCTATATATACACGTACAGTCCTTATATAACGAAAAAGCCAACATTAGTCTTGGCACATACAAGCACTACTTCTAGCACTTCCGGCTCTCGTAAAGTCCCATTCACGATCTCAACCCCCCGGCTCACAAAAGCCACGACTCTACTCTTCTCGTAACGAATTCAATGTGTTCTCACCTCCAATAGAATATCAGCGCCACCTCCGTACGATTCAAATCGGAAAGTTCAATCGTCCTCGTCCCCCCCGTTCATTGTCCTCCATAATCGAGTCTCTCGGCGCGACACCGAGAGAGAGAGAGAGCAGAGCGCGCGGCGCGCTATCAAACAATTAGCCCGGGAATCTCACTTCTCAACATCCATAACCCTGCAGCTGTGCTTCGTACACCCTCCTTACCGCGGGCCATCAAAGGGGAGCGATAAGACCTGCGAACAAGGAAAAAGAAGGGACAGAGAGAAACGAGGAAATAAGGAGACAGAGAGCGAGAGGGGGGACAGATCGCGTGGGCGCTTGCTCCCGCTAACTAATATCTTAAGCGGAATCCTTTATTATTATTATCCGCGCGCGCGCGCACAGCCCTTTGCTGCTGATATTACGCGCCGAGGACTCTCAACTCTCTCTCTCTGTCTCGCTAATTTCTCACGGCAGGCGGGGCTGCTGCTCCTCAGCGTAAATACAGCAGTATACCTGAGCGAGGAGGCTTTTCAGCTGTTTGCCGTTTCATTACGCCCGTTCGCGCGGGCGTTCGTGCGGAATTTATTAATACCCCGCCCGCGTGGCAGCTCTGATATAAGGAAGAAATGCGACGATTTCGCCTCTTTTTGGTCTTCGTTTATATATACATACACTGCTGCCGCGGGCCCCGCTGGTGTGCACGAAAAATTGATACTCCGAATCGTAAAGTGGTTTTATGAGGCCCTTACACTGTGCGCGCCGAGAGTCTTTAGGTGGAACTATTGAAAAAGAGCAGCGAGCGGCGAGGGCTAAAGGCACTTTAACGAGCCCCGAGACCGGGGGATATGCCTATTCAGGCATTTACAAGCTGTAGTGAGCGGTAGAGAGAAAGAGTGAGAGAGTGAACGAGTAGTATGTATACAGACTTTGCCACGTTTTTTTTTTATTTGCTTAAGAGTAGTACGCGAACACAAAGTATCTTTGTAATTATTGTAATTTGCCGTTGATAAATATTATGATTTACGAACAGATATATTTTGGTTGAAAAGAAAAAAAAATATAACGCGATTTACACGTTTGAAGTGAAAAAAAGCCGAATTAAACTCTGACCCGGGCCGCGCACTCGGGTAATCGAATCCCACCGTACTTTTACCTCCACCTGACAAATTGTCATTTATACCATCAGAACAGTAGCAGCAGCCGAATTGTTGAAATTAGTGATTAAATTGTATAGAATGCTCGCAACCGCGCGAGTTTAGCTGTCGGTCAATTCGAATGCTATTAGTCATGGCGCTTATCACGCAAAACGTAAACTACTACTATATACGTGCACGCTAACTAAATATCATGACCGCTCGAAAGCTAGAGAGAGATGGAAAATCTCCCTCTCTCTCTTGGTGACAGGCAGGTGTTCCGTGAAAACCGGAAGCCTTTTTAGAAGCGCTCTCGGTCTGCTCAATGGACCGACAAATTCGAACTCTGACTTTTGACTGTATAATCCGACTTGGGCTACCACCGAGAAAGGATCTTTCTTCGTGAAAGGAAGAGAGAGGGAGATGCCGACACTTCTTTGAGTCGCTCGCACGCGCGTGTGTGTGTGTGTTACCGGTCTTTTAGCGCGCAGGTATAATGCGCAGCAGTTAGTAGTGCCGACAAATAGGAGGGGGCCCGCGACGTAAATCAAAATTTCTAAACCGAGGCTCCAGAGCGACGCTTCCTCTTTTATACACACACATATATAGGTGTAATAGCGTAGTAGTTTTCTAGAACGAGTTCGTGATTTTTCCGAGGCTCACGTGGTGATTAATCGTTGCGTTTTCTCTCTCTCTTCGTGTGCGCAGCGCTTCCGTTACACATAAGGAGAGAGCGTCGATGACGAAGTCTCGAGCGACGATGATTAATTCAAATTCGTGTAGTGGCTTATACACAACACACGCGTGTGTTTAGGAATTGCCCGACAGACATCGCCTATTGCGCATATTTTTTAAGCTCTTTTCGCCGAACCGATGCTACATTTTTGTACGTTAATACTCATTAGATATCTCAATATTTATTCGCCTACTTCGCGGTATACACGCTCGCGTCGAACATACATACATACATACGCCAGTTGAAAAGTTAAAAAGTTTCGAATTCCCAGGCAATTCATCGGCAAAGCTCGTATTTTATTTCCATAAATATATTTTTATTTATACACGCGCGAGCGTCCAACTCTCCCTCGCTGTTTATAAATAATCTGGCCAAATGGTTTAAAATTTTATGGAAAAAAATACGCGTCCGCGCCGTTTGTACAGATTACTCATATCGCAAATACGTATATACACACATATATATATATACCCCATCCCACCCAGCCTCCCCCCGAAACAATTATTTTTTATCCCCGCACGTACGCGCGCGTCGGCGATCATTCCGCGTCCAAACAAATCACGTCGTCCACCGCCCCCCATACACAACACGCAGAGTATTCAAAACAGCCCCGTATGTATTATACATACCTTGAAAAAAAAAATGTATCTTATATATGTGTACATATTTTAACGGACATGCGGTGAAGATGACGGGGGTTCGCGCGTTTCACAATAGCCCCCACGAAGACGACGAAAATATCCCGAGTGTGAATTCCACCGACGCGCTTAGCCGCCCTCGGACAAAACGCCGACGCGTATCACCACTCTTGGAGTATATATCATCATCGTGCATGCGTGCATGCTCATAACGCGCGAATGGACGAGAGAGGTCGAGCAGTCGCGGAAGCGTACGCCTAAACGCTTTGTGCGATGGTTTGTGTAAGAGAGGAGGTGGACGATGAAGAAGAAAGGATCGCTTGTTTATGGCAAAGTGGGGGAGCTTGTGTATTATGGATATATAAGAGTGTGATGGGATAGATGTATAGTATGGGAATATAAATGTTTCGCGATTTAGAAAAGAAGAAAAAGGAAAATTTTGCATTTCTATATATACTAGTTGTTTTTTTTTATTCTAGTAGCTATATATTCTACCGCATTGTATATTTTGTCATATCTACTTTAATGTCGTATGAGCTTAACGGTTATATTGCTTGATCCTTTTGTATATAATCAACCAATCATCGCGAACAATTTCATCGTCGCGCTTCACCTATACACAAGCAGGCGATCGGTATTTTACAAGACTAAAATATAACGATAATCTAGTGCGCAGTGGTTTACGCACATCACATATTATATAGGGAAAATTCAGAAACTAAGATGATCATCCCCCAAAATGATTAAATCGCCGTAGATAAAATTCAATTACTCGCGGATTATTACAACCGTGTGCGTATATGAGCATTTAAGCAACAAAAAGCCCAACCAATATACGACCAGAGGCTCGAGGCCGTTACGCGCGTAGCAACTAATAACCATCCGATAAACTTAACTGTCCCGTCCAATAAAACCGTCCCTTTCACGCACGGCTCGTCAATTAAGAAAGCCGAAACAAGTTCGCCGAACAACTGCCATTCATACACACACTCTCACTCTCTTGCACACACACACATGTGGGGATGGGTGGCTCTTCTCGCTGACATCTGTATTAGCGCGATTAGGCACAGAGCCGTGCGCACACACACCGAGGGGGGGACATACAGAGATCCATCGTGTGCAAAAGTACACAGAGAGAGAGAGAGAGAAAAATCGTGCGTGAAGCTCGCACGCAGCAGTAGGAGCCCCTGATGTACATTTCGTGAAAATTATCGTTAATACTTTTTTTTTACCGATATAGTCACTCTCTCTCCCCTATCCTCCTTACACATTATACATATATATCCACGCAGCTCGACAGAATATCCCGCTTATAAGCGCATAAAGAGACAGCTCTACGCGCCTGCCCGCTTATGTATTGTAAGGCTTAGTATATATCTGTGTATGTGTGCGTATATATATACAGCATACAGGTATACACACACACACACAGCTATATAACACGCTCGGTCATCCGGGCGAATTCACGCTGCACGCGCGCGCGTATAAATGTCAGCCGGTGTACAGTGTATGCGAGAGCGCGTGTCATTCAACGCGCGCTCGCTCGAGTTCACTAATCTGTATAGGCCGAGCGAGAGAAAAGCCGACTCGCTCATGGCTGCTGCTCTGTCTCTCTCTCTTGCTGGCTCTTTGTGGCAACGTCAGGAGTCAAGGGAGAGAGAGAGAGTCAAGTCAGTGGTCCTCGTTTACGGATAATCAGGGGTGCGTGATTTCACAGGAGAGAGGCAGAGAGAGATACGCTGGCTCGATGACGGACGTTCACACGTTATATAGAGCGAGAGAGAGAGAGAGAGAAAGGCTATTGTAACAAGTCGCTTAGAGGAGAGAGCGGACGTTTAAGGATGTCCGGATGACGCGAGAATGGTCCATTTGGGTTGAGAGTGAAGTTTTCGGGTGTGTATATAGTGCGTTGTCGTCGTCGTCGTTGCTGCTGCTCCAGTGATTGACTGTTCTTAACGCTCGGTTTTAGGATGATCATTCTCTGTTAATGGTTTTTAACGTTTCGGAGTGCGGTTGCAACCTTGATTATATATTTAAATGTAATATATACACAAATGGCACTTCTATTAATAATGATGTGCACGGCAATGTTACGCGAATAAAACCAAATTTTAGATAAATTTATATATATTTATTGTTCTGTTGAAGTCCGCATTAACCGTCTCGATTACAATCCAAAAGAGCACTTCACAAAAAGGACATCGTTCGCGGACAGAAGACGCCGCGCACTACTGTCGTCGGCTGCCGAGTATATTTTTGTTGTGTGTGTATCGCATGAATGTAATTGGAGTAGCTATATGTACAGATCACCGTCAGCGCCTATCATGTTTCATTTTCACTTTCGGTTCATGTTAACGGGGCGCGCTCGCCAGGGACAAAACCGAAATATCAACCATTTTGCGCGCGTGCGCGCAACAAATGGCCTGAAATTTTTATAGCTGGCCCGCGTGATTGATGAGCTTTTGCTTTTCATTCGCGCGATACCTATATATATATGGGCTGTGTTGTTATCGCCGCTGCCGCTGCGCACGAGAAAAAAAAGAGCGTCATTCGCGCCGAACCTATTCAAGATGCCCGCCGATAAATACTTCTCGGCGCGCGTGTTGAGCGAGTAATAAATATCCGCCTCTTTGAAATTAATAAAAGAAAAATGTATATTATTAAAAAGCGATGATGTAATAGCTCGTGGAGTGGAGACGACTTTTTTTATTATTATTCGAGCGTCTCGGTTGTCTGATGATGGATGCGCTGTGCGGTCGCGCGTCGGACGCGAATAATTTATGCGGTGTATGTAAGTGAACGCTGTGGTTTTGCCTGGTTTTATGTAAAATAGTGTACTGAACTTCAGTGTGGATATACGGCAAGAGAAAGACCAGAAATTAAATAAAAATTATTACATCGTTTACGCTATAGCACAGTAACTTACTATACCATAAATTAAATTTCTAAATTTATCGCGTTTTCTCGATTTTCTCTATCGTCACGCTTAATATACCTAATTGTCGAACGTTCCAATAAAAATTGCAATCTAATACATCCCAATGTATAGTTAAAAAAACAAAACTAAACCCTTAAACAAACACACACCCATAAAATCAAAATACCATTCTCAAAGGACACGTTACCTTTCGAAAGGACTAATTCCAATTCAACGAATATAATAAAGTAACTTCGGTTCAGCAACAACAAAAGCAGGAAGTTCAATTACACATGCCATAAATTCTCTTTCTCACACACACACACACACACACAGACAGACCCAGACCGACTGATGCACTCGCACGCGCGCGCGCCGAGAAAACCTGTCTGCCGAACCGATCTCTCTCTCTCTCTCTTTCTCTAACATCCTCATCCCATCTTCATCCTCGTTCTCTCACACGCACACGTATATACACACACACAATCACCACGAGAACTGCCTTTGTAAAAAGTGTCGCCCCGCCGCGCGCGAGCGCTATAACACTACAGGCACGCAGAAAGCGATGACTCTGGGGGATGATTCAGGCGACTAAAGAAGGGTGCGAGATCGCAGCGGCGCTAGTCGGCCATACGGGTCTCTCTCTCTCTCTCGCTCCCCTCTGCGTGACTCGGCCCCGCAGTCACACACACACATACACACAAAGACTAGACTGTGCTAGAGACTGCACCAGGGGCTCCTTGGCCGGCTGGTGTTTCAGTTCAGTTCAGTTTCGAATTTGGATGGCGCGCGACAGGACCGCTGTCGCACGTATATACACGGCCGTTCCTCGTGCGCGCGCGCGCGTGTTTGTGTCTTGCTCCGATATATTTATATACATGATATACGTAGTGCGTCATAAAGAGGAAGATGTCGATGTACCATCCGCACCCGAACGTCGCGCCTCTGAACGCCGCGCTGTTCTGGAGTCTGGCGGCCTTCGCCGGGAACAATAAGCTGGGCCCGGACAATAATGGCCAGGCGAGCGTCTACGAAGGTATAATATATATATATACATATATAGCTATAGGTACAAAAGGGTACAGAGGTAATGTCGTCGTTGACGTGTTTCAAAGCAGAGCGTATAAACGTTTTCTCACAAACGCTCACTCGCTCTCTCATGTACCTATATATATATATGATGATGATGGTCGCACATTATACGGCCGCGTAATTAAAGGTCTACGCGGTGCCGCCTCTCTGCGCCACCTCAAAAAAAAAAAAGTGTTATAATGTCCGTCCGTGCGTATATAAAAAGAGCGAGATGAGCGCGGGCGGGCGGGGTGACATTACGGGACACAAAGAGAGAGAGACACGTGAAAGAGAGCTGCGAGCGCACGTTTTATTTCACTCGTTCTCCTGCGAAGTTAGCGCGGCAGCTAATTTATATTATAAAGAAGAAGAAGAAGTATAAAAAAATAAACGCGAATATAACGCATCGAAACAAACGCCAAGTCCCTCGCGGTATTTACGAGGGAGCGAGAGAGAGCTTCGTATACGCCTATACACTCTCACCCCGGTCGAGAGTGTATCTCCGCGGCGCGGCTCCCAATCAAAGGAGCCGACTTTACAGCCCCCTGCGCTCACTCGCTCGCTCACGCGCGCGTATAAACGTTTATAACTCTGAAAATCTGACATCTATATAAGCGCGCGAGCCATAACACGCGGATATGACGCGCGCGCGTATGTGTTTTTCGAAGACGCTGCTGCTGCTGTGCCCCCGTGGTGCGACAACGCGCCGAGCGCCGCTGGACTTCTCCGTAGCTGTATGGGTGTGTGTGTGTGTGTGGAGGTGGAGGACTAGTCGAGGATGAAGATGTAAAACAAAGTGCCGAGGGTACATATACACACCGTGTTGGTGCAGAGTGTGGCTGGCTGCTATCTGCGTAGGATGGAGCTGATCGCGGTCCGGTGCGGAAATTATTGGCGGGAAATCTTATAAGGCTACTCGTCGATAAATTTTGCAAGCGGCGTGGTGTATATGTGTGTGTGTATTGGTGTGAGGCGGGCGCGCTTATACGTATTTCATCTTATATCGTATAATTGTTAAAATGGTGAATGGTGTCTTAAATCTGACTTCGCACGCGGTTGGTACATAGGTACAGTTTTGTTTATAGGAATTGGAGGATGTGTATAACGTTCATCAGTGTGAAAAAGACATCATGGTTATTGTACCGATCAGCGAGAATCTTTTGTATTATACTTAAATAATCCGCTCAATCTTCGTTCTCACGACCACAAAGTATATTACACGCTGATTTCGAAGGAAATCTCGCACCCCACACACATCGCGCATCTATAATGAATCTTATCACGAAATAACCGATCCTCTCATAACTCCTCTCGCGCTTATCAATAGCCCCAGCCGCGATTGGAATTATTATACTTGTTGATTCTACACCACTACCAACCCATATTTCTCGCAAAATGGCTATACATACACACCCAGAGAGAGAGAGAGCGACGCAGCAGCACAACACAGCGCCCGCAGCTAATTGTAATTTAATAGAGGCAGCAGGCGAGACACAGCGCGCGCCTCTATATCGCTCCTTTTTCCCACCGATAAGAGCCACCTCTGCACCTCCTTATCTCCCTCCTCTCGCTCCCTCTCTCTTTCAATTTATCGAAATCGCATCTCATTATACGTTTAATTATACGCCACTCTTTCTCTCCCCTACCATCGCACCTCCCTATATATCTATCTCTCCCTCTCCAACAATTATCAGCGCATTGTGTCCTCTCTCTCTCCGATAAGTCTCTCCTACCAACCTTATACCTATACGTTCACCGCCGCGTGGGCGTGCACTCCTACCAAAAATATCCCTTTTTCACCAGTACCAGCAGTATATAGCGCAACGACCGCTCGTTTGCAGAACCGGAGAGTTTAATTAATATCCCGGCGTGTGCAGCGGGGCCTGTTTAATTAGCTCTCTCTCTCTCTCTCGCAAGCAGCGCTCCCGCGTCTGATGGGCAGACGCGCATTCCGCGGCGGCACACGCCGTAATTTCACAATCATAACCGTCCGGCGGCGGCGGCCGTCTGCCAAAACGTCCTCACGCTTCAGCGGTATCAAAGAACTGTGTGAAGCCGCGCGTGTGTGCATATCTATATATGTGTATACGCGCGTACAATCATCCCTTCCGATCGTCATCGTCATTCTCCCGCGAACTAATTGCTCCCTCTCTCACTGTCTCTCTCTCTCTCTATGTTGGAGGGTGCTGCAACGCTATACCCGTTGTTACACGCTCGCGTAACCGATACGCTGTCCTCGTTGTCCTGTTTTTTTTTTTTTTTTTTTTTTTTTTGACCACCGACGAGTCGGACTGCCATATAGCAGCGACTTTTATTATTCCGTAATTGTTCGCTCGCTCTCTTCGCTTTGTCTCTTCGCGCACCGTGCAAGAGAGATATGGATAGAGGGGGGAGAGAGTGAGAGAGAGAGAGAGAGAGAGAGAGAGAACGACGTGCTCCTCTTCGCGCAATTATTTATTTGAGCGCGTATTCATTATCGGGCCCTGCGCGAGCGAGCGAGCGAGCGCGTGTACTTACGGTAGCCGTGTATTTATTAGCGAGATAAAGCCTCTCTCTCTCTCTCCTTATTGCTCCACACTCGCATCCAATTATCCGCGCACGCCACAGCCTCCGGGACCTCGAATAAAACACGTAATATAACGAAGCAGGCCTGCGAGTGGGTTAGGTTTATATATAAAGCGTAGAACCTCAAAATGACGACTGGAGAGAGAAAAAACGATGATAATGCAATAAGGTGCGCTCTCTCTCTCTCTCTCTCCGGCCGCCACCGCCGCGTCCAGTTCATAAAGTAGCGCGTGAACCTTTGAAAAATCTCCGCGCGAAAACTGCAGCAACAGCAGGCGCAGCAGCAGCAGCGTGTATTTATCTTTCTTATCCGTCGGGCCCCGGGTTTACTCGCCGGGGAATTGGCCTTTCTCCCTCTCCCCTTTATTTTTTCTTCTCTATACACGCGCAGACACTCCTCCGCAACCTTGTTTCAGGCCTGAACCACGAGAGAGAGAGAGGCAAATGTTTATGCGCGCTCATATCGATGCTGCTGCCGGCTGGCTATATATACGTGTGTGTGTGTGTGCATGTATGCTGGGCCTCATGGAGAATTTTTACGGAAAAAAACTCATCGACATCGAGGGCTGCTGCACTCGCGCGAAGGCGTCTTTATAGCGCCGGCGAGTAAGATATTGCCGAGCCCTCGACGTGTTTATGAATATTGGCACGGTGCTGCTGTTGCTCCCGCTGCTTCTGCAGAGGAGGATGAGATGGAGGACAGAGAGCAAGAAGAGAGAGAGAGAGGCTCATCAGCGCGCGAAGGACCTCACCTTCTCCCTGGAAGAGAGTAAGAGAGAGGGAGGGGAAGAGAGGACAGGAGCGCGATGATATATAAGGGATTTGTCTCCGCGGCGGCGCTGCGTCATACGTCACGTCGCAAATATTAACTCGGCGATACAGGCCATTCATTCACTTAATTACAAGAGGCCGTGATTTAAGGCAAACGCGGGGTCCTTGGGCTGCCGGGAGGAAAGGCTCTAGGACCTAGGATTTCCTCCGCTCCCTCGTTGCTTCCTCACTCCCTCTCTCTCTCGGAAACGAGCAGCACAGCTTTGTAAAAAAGGAGAGAAAGAAGCAGCAGAAGAGGGGGAGTGAGAGAGAGAGCATCGGAATGTCTATATGAGGGAAGGACGCGGACGCGCTGACGCGTGAGGCTGCACATCGGCCAAAGGAAAGATTACCATGGCTCTCTCTCCGACGCTTTTTACCCGGGCTGCTGGCGCACGCGACGACGACTACTCTTTGATATTAGGGCCGCGGCATCCCGCGGCGATCAAAGCAACACGACGAGATGCGCGCGCGCGCGTGCAAAAGTCAAGCGGGCGCGCCGCGTTATTAGCCCCGCAGCGACCTTAGTCGCACGAGCGCGCGACTCGTTGAATTAACAGGAGCCACGCTTATGGATATATATCTCTCCCTCTCCCGCGGTGTCTATAATGGTTATGGTAGTACGCGATTTTTTTTTTCATTTTTTTTTATTCGCGCGCGTGTGGGAAGATAAAAATTTTCTGACGAAAATTATCATAAACGTCATACCTATGCTGATTGTGCGAGGTTAACGAATGAAAATTTACGGCGGATGGTATAAAAATTAACGCGGCTGTGATGTGCATGGGGTTAATTGCCGTGGAGCAAATATCCCGGTACGCGTGGTTTTTTTTTTCTATATAGCGGGGGAAAATGGTCAGCAGCATTAGTTTTTCCGAATTATACGACGACGCTATATGCTCTCTCTTCATAATAAAGATTTTTATCAGCTGCTTTTACGAAGTCGGCATCACCGGTTTATATTTAGCTTTGATTTAATCGGGATAATTGCTCGTAATATAAAGATATCCGATGGCTATCTCTGGAAATATACATTCCAGCTCCTCGAGTTAACGAAGTAAACATCGCTCGAGCGAATGAAGATCGAGCGTCAATCCCCCTCCCTTTCTCTTTTCATCTTTCCTATTACAGGTCGCAGGTGAGAAAAGATCCCGGCATTTTTATACGACCTTCCTCCTCCCGGCCACCAAGGCCGTAAAGGCGAATTAGGTATATGTATATATCCCTCTCACTCTCGAAAAAAAACGTAAAAAGAAAAAGGGAAGGAACGAAGCGCTTCTCTCGCTCTCTCACGTGTGCCGTAAATCGCGAGCGAGGAGAAGGATATCGAGAGGATATCACCCGCGCGCACGGCGCGAGATGAACAAACGGTGCGAGTAGCAGCAGCAGCAGCGACGCTGGGAAACGAGATGGGAAATTAAATAGAGAAATAGATCCCCTTATCTGCTCCGGTATGCATGAAAGGAGCTCGCTCTCTCTCTGGCAAACTAAGGGGCATACGCTCGCTCGCTCCTTACTTAGCTCCCGCTCGGTGCACACCCCACGTCCTTATATCCTTAACTGCCGAACTTATGCGGCGGCGACGCTGCTGCCGGCTGACTTAACTGGCAAGCATCTTGTTTTCATGGCTTTTCCCTCCACTCGACAGAGAGAGAGAGTGGGATGATACCTCGGAGAAGGCAAGCCCCGAGGATTCCGTCTAATTTTCCAAATTATTATATTATTTCGCGAGATTGCCCCACAAGAGAGAGAGAGCAAGGAATTTATCGCGGGTTATTAGTTACCGCGTGCGCGCGAGATGAGTGCCTTTTTACGGCGAGGCAAATTAATATAATCGGTGCATTGTCGTGTCGTGCGTGCCTCGTGCATATAGTAAATTCTTTCGTTATAGGACGGGGGTTATACTACGGCTATATATACGTTCGTAAATTTTTGTCCCGACGATGGTTAGTGAGCGCGATTTTTTTTTTCTACCGCGCTGTATAGTTATCGTAAAGGAGATGACGGCGAAAAAATTAGGAATTATATATTATATACGATCGCACGAAATTGTATACCGGCGGGATTCATCAACGCAACAACTATATACAGCATAGTATTTCGACGCATTCCGCGCATGCAATCGCTGATATTTAGCCCCCATGCGAGAACGAGAAAACACTCCTGTATATACGAGCCATTATCACAAATCGCGGCATTACACGAGAGAAGCCGCGCGCCGCGTTAATTGTTAAGAACGCCGCGGGCGAACACCTCTATTGTTTTGCCTCCGGGTGGAATGGGCTTAAGTTATTAATAAAACGCTCGTTTCGCTGCTCGTCGCCTCTATAATCCTCTCTCTCTCGGCATTCCATAAAACTTTGCCCCCCGCGCGCCCACGGATTTTACCTAAACCCTCCCTCCCCGCGCGCGCGAGATTTGTGGGAAAATTCTTTTCAGCGGAAAAATCGGGCGACTCCCCGTAAAGTGCGTGTTGTTACAAGTGTATACAGTCGGGAGAGGATGTTGAGAAACCGTACGTACGGCGCGTGTTTAAGTGCGCGTACTGGATTATGTGTCTGCGGTCGCCGCTCGCGCACCGCAAACTGATCTGTTTTTACGAGAGGGAAGGTATATAGTGTGTGTGCGCAAGCGCGAGCATGCCTAATGTTTTTAAAGAATGGAGATTAACGTCGTTAGCTTATTATGTACGAATGGGTGGTAGGATTATGGAGGATAATTCTTGCTGTTTTCGCGTTTTCTCTTTTGGGTATTATTACAGGGAAACTTGTGGGACGCCGTTTTCAAATGTATATTGGTTTGCGAAATAATGTTGGATTTCGATACGTCGAATTTTATTAAATCCGAAAGAAAATTGCTACAGCGTATAACCGCGGGGACGGGCTGTATAAAGTGTCAAATAAGCTGCAGGACTGTGAGCAAACATTAAATTAAATGCTTATGTATTTGACGGCCCTCTCACTTAACGAATGCCATTCCCTCGTCGGTATCTTTTCGCGATATTTATCAAGTGATATTTTAATAAATTGTGTATATTAAAATGTAAATGTTTAATGGCAAATATATGAAAATTATCGCAACGAAGTGAAGCATAAATATCGGCGCGACTTCTATACTGTAAATTAAACGAGTCCGTGGTTTCGGTTTTCGATATATAATATACATTGCATTCAGCGCTCTCAGCGCGAGCGCGAAAATTTAAATATTCGAATTTATCGAACGATTTGATTTTATAAACACTGCGCTACGCGGGTATTGAGAAAACACAAACTTTCTTTATGTCTTGTGCGAGGCCTTTTTGAATTATACGCATTTATCGAATGAACCGCGCATTTTATATGCGCGAATATAAAATTACAGCCTCGATTAGAGTTCGACTTCAATTCCGCTTCCCACAGCTCACACAGCGTGATTTCAGCTATGATTTACGAATGCGAGTAGTGGAAATCAAAGCGCGCGCGGCAGCAACGTATTATCTCTAAACCCGCTTTATTACAAACCTATCATTGCGCGCAGCTCCGTAATTCTCAAAGTATACCGACCACTAAACGTCTTTTAAACTCCGCATACACATAACGGTTACCCCTCTAATAGACATACATATCTATACGCATATACCACACGAAATCGTTCGACGCGTAAACCAGGGCAGATTTATCTAATTATCATTCGCGTCGAGGAGAGAATAGTAATCCCCTCAATTTCCTTTATTACCTCTTACGCTCTTTCACTCCTTCTTCAAAAAAAAAAGTACATATACCCTCTACACAACACGCCGTAACGCAGACATCGCCGCGTAAATACGAGGGGCCGTTAAAGTCGTCCCGGCGGGCGATTAAAAGTGCTTGTCCTCTCTCTCTCTCTCGTCCTCGCCGAAATTTCGTTCTCTCGCGAGCAGAGAGCGCCATAACTCAGGCAATCGGAAGGCGACAGTTGTGGTTAAATGCCTGACGCTTAAATGTCCGACAGCCGTCGGTGCGTGCGCCGAGGGTGAGGAAGAGAGAATTCGAGGAGGAGTATAGTCGTTCTCGCGAGCTCACCGCAACTCTTTCGGGATTTTCTCGCCCCGCAGAGTTCGGTTCGTAGGAGAGAGAGAGAGAGAGAGTTCCCGCTGGTTATTTAATTAAAACCGGATTATACGAAAGTTCCCCCCGCGCGCGCGCGAGTACGTGCCCGCGGTGGCTCCTGCTGCTGCTGTTCTGCATACCGCCACCTATATACGCGTTCCTGGGCCCGCGTGTTACAATTCTAAGGCGTCACAGCGTCTTTTTTTTGCAAGACACTGATCTTTGTTCTTTTATTCTTTGCAAAGTACAACATTTCCTCTTATAATACATTTTACATCTCGACACGCCGCACTCCCTCCTCGCAATATCAATAAAGTTGTATATACTCGATATATATACGCTCGCAACCTCTTATTATACTACGCCCTTATCTCCATCTTTTAATTCTCGCCGACGACTATACGTCACAGGCGAAATAATATCATCATCATCGTTCGCGCGTGCGCGACCTTATATCTCGCGCGATCGCGTAGAAGCGAGAAACACGAGAGAGAGAGCAAGCGTATACTGCACGACTTGGTCGTCAATATCTCGGCTAATTGCTTTATTCGGATTAAACTCGCCGAGCGAACGCGCGGCATAAATATATCGCCGGCGGGCCGAGGCTAATTGCCGAAAGCCCATCCCTCGTCCTCCACCTCCTTCTTCTTCTTTAAACGCCTCGCAATTCTAGTCACACACACGCGGGCGTAAATTTTTTTTCCACACCACAGTCCCCATCCGCCGCCATTCTTCTTCCATTTCCATAAACGTCGCGGCCGCGCAATATAACAACTCTCGGCCCCGGGACGTAATCGTTATTACAACGAGGGAAATTAATTAGGGCTCGATGGATCACAAAGGGAAAAGTGTACTCACTCACACACATACCAGCACACAGAGCCGCCCGATTCCCGATTCTCGAGGCGCGCAACTGCTGGCGTTTCTCTCTCTCTCTCCCTTTCCGCCACGCGCTTGCGCGTTGATGTTCTCTATTAAATCAAAGAGGTATTCAGATGTCGACCGATGCGCCGGGAATCCAAATCGCGCTCGCTCGCCGTAAAGCCAACCCTCTCTCCCTCTCTCACGGCGTGTATGCGTGCGTGTATACGTGTACCGCCTTGTATTCTGCACGAGTGCACGCAAACGCGCGCGCGTTACCCCGTTCGGGGTGTAGCGGTTGGCACGAGGTCGGCTGTCTCTATACATAGGTATACGTGTACGTGTGTGGGGACCGCTGTGGCTCTGTCTTGATATCGGTCGGATGCGCTTCCGCGGGCAGCTGTAAAGGCCGCGCGGCTTGTTTGCCCGGGTAAACGCTCTAATTGTCAATCAATCTAGCCTGTTTCTTCGCGCTTACTCGTACAATTTAACCTTTCCCTGGTAGAAATCGAATCTATATTTCACTAAGAAATAGCTAGTTTTACTGGAGGAATGTACACAAAAAAACAAAACATTTTTCTTAGCTATATATTCAATCTATAGATGAAACGATTTTTCCAACATTAAGTATTCGATCATTTGATAGATTGAAAATAGAAAGATTTATACAAGCTTTTTCTTAACCATTTCAAAGGTATTAAAATTGGAGACAAAAAGAAACCGTAGTGGTAATTTTTAGTTAAGAAATGACTATAGTAGAAGGCTTGTTTATTACGAGGAATGAGAGAGACATAATCTAATAGAAAAATAGAGGGTTTCAGTTAGTATCAAAGAACGTTTTGCTATGCTATTTCCCATCTATTAAATGGCCATCATTAACTATAGCCATTTATTCTACGGCTATTTACTGAATTTCTGACCATATCGTAATAGACACATTTCTGCCAGGGTTCCTTGCGCTACCAATATTTCGCGCTTCTGTTCATTCAAATATAGAATTTAGATTTTAGACCTATATTCGCATTTAAATAGCCGCAACGATTATGTATATACCTACCTTATTTCTCCGCGCTCCACAATCGCGCACTCGTTTATTCAGTGCAAAAACACCATCGGCATCCACCTCGGCGTATAAATTCCTACTATACACCCGTTAATCGGCGTGTAATGAAGAAATCGCAAGAAAGAGAGATAAGCAACACCTATATACAGTATTGTCCCTACTGCGCTATCTTATATATACGCGTGGGTCTCTCTCCCAGTCTCGCGACAGGCTACACACTGCAGCCGCTGCGACGAAATAAAACAGCCTCTATCGGCGCGTTACATCTCCCGGAGTAGCTCTTTAAGTATCGAGATATCTCTCTCACTTTTTCTCTCTTCTTTTTTAATTAAAAGGGAAGAAGAAGGTGTATAGCAGTAGCATTATCTCGGCGTAAGAATGGGAGCAACGGCGCGAGTTTTTTTTTCTCCCGTTTTTCTGGACAAAGTGTGTCCGCCGCCACCGCCACCGTCGTCGTCTCTAACTGTATAAATGATAGGGCTGTTATGGTCGCGGGCTCGCGCAGATAGCCGCCACCCGCGCCCCTATAACACCGTGCGCACAGGGAGAAAGATAAAAAAAAGATAAAGAGCTCGCGGCTTAGCCACCTGCTTCTTCGTCGCATCAACGCCTCCTTTTTCTCCTCTCGCTCTCTTTAATTGCGCGAATAAACGAGGGCGGTAGGGGGGGGCGACGACGGTAGCAGCGACCCTCTCTAACCGTAAACGGCCACTCTGATTCTTATTATTGGGGGATTACTCACTCGTCCGAGCCTCTCTCTCTCTCTCTTTCTGTATTATATATAAAAAAACGTCTTGGTTCTCTCGAAATAAGCGCCGAGTGTAGCGCTGTAATAATCTCGCCCCCTCCCACCCCAGGCTCCTGAGATTTTTTCATATATTCAGCGCGATCGTTGCCTCCTTATTACAGCAATTCTCTCGTTCTCTCTCTCTCCCCCTCTCGGTTCTCCGGCAATCGAAGAAAAGTCGATGGGCGGCTGCCCCGAGAGCAAAGGGAATATCGAGTAGAGAAGCCGCTCACATAAATTTGCCAGGGCACTTAATTGAAAGGGGAAAGAATAGTAGCCGAGCGTGTTCGCTCCCTTGTACGGAGAGCAAGAGAGCAAGAGAAAGAGAAGGAAGAGGACAAAGAAGAAGTTCCTCCCGCTCGCTCGCGTGCGTGCCGCGCGGAAGAGGACGCGGATATGTTAAACGGCCCCGGAATGCCGGGAGCGGTATTCGACAAATAAACGAACGCGCGCGGAGAGAGAGAGAGTTTAGCCGAGAGAGAGAGAGAGGGCGAGACGAATATCTTCACTGGCCCTTTTTTTTCATGGTTTTACGACGCTCTTTCGGCGCGCCGATTGTGCTCGCTCTCGGGACCTTGTGCTCTCGAGGTGTTTTAATGGATTCTCTCGTTTTGTTGCTGCTGCTGCTGGGAGTCGTAGCACTAGAGAGAAAGAGAGGTAAGGTGCTGCTTCGAAATGGATGTTTCAATAATGTCGCGCGAGTAGTGCTCTTCTTTTCCAAGCGAGATTTATTTCATATTTAACACTCTTTGTATTCGGGAGAGGAGTGGCCTCCTGTGAATGGAGGTATTCTAATGGTATGTCGGTAAAAGTCGGATATGAGGGCGTTCGGCTTTTTTTTTCGTTTCTTTATCATGCAGATTTGGAGTGATTTGCCGGGATAAACGCGCGCCGCGTAGTTTCGTTCGGATCATACAGTTGAACTGACGAATCGCCCGTGTATATATGTAGCTCGATATTAGAACGGATGAAAAATATGCTGATTATGAGAACAATGCGTGGAGCTGGCTTGGTGGCCAATCAAAAAAAAATTCGTTCACTTTTTGGCTCGTTTTAAACAGAAAAAACGTATAAATTTGTTGAAATACTTTATACATTTCATGAATCCCTATACATAAATAACTCCAAATAAATTTTTTTTTTCCCCCGGTAAACACAGAATGCGCTCCAAAACATATTATATCCATCTGAACAATAAATAAATAAATCTTGCGCGCGCTTTAGCGTTTGTTTTATTGTTCCGACATTTCTTTTGCCAAACCGCTTGTCGACAGTGTATTTATAAAAAATAGTTTTTAAAGAAAATATTTCCGTTGCGAGAAACGTGAAACTATATATATACGATATCCTCTTCCACTTCTCTCTATCCCCGCCTCCATTCTCGAATAATGCAGAGTAACACTTTTTTTTCACATGATTCGAATTTCAGCGGAACAGTAGTTTTCGAGTTATATAGTCGTGTGAAAAAAGTCATAAAGCCCATAGGCAACAAAGTAAACCATAAAATTGATCTGTATAAAACGGGTGTTGAAATGCAGCTCTCTTTCTCCCTATCCTCTCACACACTCGTAATGCTCTTTTAACGCGAAAAAGTTCGAATTGAAAAAAAATACACTAAAAATCTCTAAAATGAAAAGAGAGAGAGAGAGAGGGGGGGACTTTAAAACAAAAGCACCGTTCCATTTCATTGAATACATCGCGCGCGCTCTTTGGCGTGCCGCATGGACGGCGCGCTAACGCATCGACAAAACGATGTAAAACAATTTCGGTTTTGATGTCCTTGGCGTATATATGTAGCGCTCGCTCGCTCGCTCGCTCGCTGTACTTAGCCATCAATTACACTTTTGCGGTCTCTCGCGTGCATGGGGCTCTTTTGATTTAAAATTTTCATCGCCCTTTAAAAACGTTAATAGCCCCCTCATAAAAGAACACCGGCGTTAAAGTCAGCATATGCGCGCGCGCAGCCAGCGAATATGAATTCGATTTCGAAAAATATTCTTGTACTCTCGTTGCTTTCTTTTTTTTCCACACGAAATTAGAGTAAAGCGTGAAAAGTGTCCCTCCCCCGAGCTACTTATGACGTGTCGTTCGCTGTCAAAACAAGCCAAACACTCTTATCCCTCATTCAGCGGGGCGAAGAAAAAACCCTTCGCCGCGAGGAGAATTAAAAAAAAGTGGCTTTAAAGCACCATTGAGCGTCGAAAGGCCGAATGGCCCCAAGTTGTAGACAGTTCCTTCCCGTAAACAGTGTAGGAAGAAGCGCGCCCGCGGGCTCGCTGTACTTGTAAAAATAGACGAGCGACGACGATAATACGCGGGGATTTCCGGTGTTTTGTACCCTCAACCGCTGCATCTCTCTTACTCTCTCTCTCCTCTCTTCCCCGTCGGAAAACAAACGATCGGACTTCTTCGTATACACGCGCACATGGACGCGACGCCCGTCAAAGGGGGATTATACGTCTCAACCGTTTTTTTTTCTTCTTCGTGTCTATTTTGAAAATAAACCACGACGCGGGGGAGGTAAAAAGAAGCCACAAATCAAGCGCTCGCGTGTACTGCAGTCGCAGGTAGCTAAGAGAGAGAGAGAGAGAGAAGAGGCTGCGCGGCCTCCGAATTGTTTATGGGTTCGTGATGTGTGTGTGTGTATGTGTGTTGCGGCGTATAGAAGTGTCTGCGGCAGTAAAGTCGCCCGAGGGTTTTCAGCCCGCTGAGGGATGACGACGTTATTGCGGTGTAATAAAATTAACGTTTTAATTCGGCGCGCTCGTTTTGGGCGAGCAGTTATAAATACGCCGAATGACGTCTAAATTGTTCGGCATTGACGTGGTAATTCCTTTTTGAACGAGAGCAAACATTTCTTGATATTTTAAACAAAAGTTTTACGGCCGCTGCATGTTTATTTATGTTTTTGCATTTTTGTGGTCGTTCTTCTTTTGCTCTCTCTCTTTTTTTTTACAAATTTTATAAAGCAGTAATTGACATTGGTGCGCAATAAAGTAAATAATTTAAAAATTTTGCGCAAAACTGGAATAATTAAAAGAGATGAAACGTTTTTCACATTTAAATGCGTAGTATATCAATTTTCATAATTTCGATGCTATAAAAGCAAAAATAACTTACTCTAATTATACTTTTTGCATGATAATTATCGACGTCTAGTTACGTCATGCCATTTCTCTAACATTGACATAATCTCTTTAAATTCTATAAGAAAGCTTTTAAGCAGCAATTGAATCTCGAATTTGCAAAAAATAATTCTAACCAAACACGTCGCTTTTTACCTGATTCTAGGAAAGAAAAAGTTCTCGGCCGACCCGGCATGCTGTCCGGTATGCGGCGTGACGGTGCGCCCACAGGAGCTGGAGCAGCATTTCCTGCAGGAGCTCGATCGCCTCTACAAACTCTCGTCGGCGTCGTCGCGGCCGAGGCCACCACGGCCAGGTCTGCCACCCGCCGGACCCGAGCATCCCCATGGACAGCAGCTGTTGCACACGCCGTCGGCTGCCGACGGCACGCCAATCGGACGCTGGGAGACGTACAAACGGATAAAGGCCAACAGACAGGTGAGTTTCCTTTTATTTTTTCACACGGGGTTGTTGCAGGATAATGATGTGAATTGCGCTTTTTTATGAAAGGGGTTTGGATTGAAAACTAATTGGTTTTTCAATTATGGTTTCATGAAAATTAAAAAAAAAAGAAGTAGGTAGTTACTCGTGATATGATTCTGGCGTAGGATGGTAATTTATTTTCTGACTAATTGTATTGAAATATTTTTCGAAAACTCAATAAATGTTGTACATGTAACAGAAGTGAGGGAAAGAGTTGTTATTACAAAACAAATTTGTGGTAAAACGAATTTTAGGAATGTAATAACTCGTGCTATGATTCGAGGAAGCTACTTTGTTTTCTGACCGATCGTATTGAAATATTTTTTCACATTTTTTTTTTCATATTTTTTTCATTAGTATAAATGTTACAGCCGCAACAAAATATTACACCTGTTTACGAAATCAACTATACATTATAAT
>UXGD01001540.1:0-33825 GCA_900474315.1 Torymus auratus
AAATTCTGGCCCGCGAGCTGCTAAAATCCCTCTAATGATAAAAAATCAGTTTCTGGGAATCAGGAGTCGCCTATTAGATTCGCCACCCCCAGATAAGTTCAAAAATCGATGTTTTGAAGCGTTTTAACAATTTTTTACATTTTTAGAAATTTCACACATGAGATCTCACGTGTGATTTCACGTGAGATTTTACGTGAGACATTTCTCACATGAGATCCCACGTGAGATCTCATATTTAAAATTTCTATAAATGTAAAAATGGCTAAAACGCTTCAAAACATCGATTTTTGAACTTATCTGCGGGGGGTGGCGTAATCTAATAGGCGACTCTTGATTCCCAGTAACTGATTTTTTATCATTAGAGGGATTGTAGCAGTTTGCGGACCAGAATTTCAGATGCTGCAGATTTAATTGCTTACTTCTGGACATAATAGTATATTACGCATTTAGGGAGGAAAAAACTTGGACAGTCGATATCTCGTGGCAAACACGAGATGTGGGCTGGCCAATTTTACTCCCGTGGAGCGTATACCATTTTTTCCTCACATGGCCGAAAGTGCCACGTTCCCGCGCCAAAAACTCGTCTTCGGCTCGGGCGGCAATTTACACGAGCTGTGGACTGTCCAAGTTTTTTCCTCTCTAGGTGCGTAATATACTATTCATCATACCCAAGCCGAAAATGCCACATTTGCGTTTTTGAGCCAGGAGCGAAAGTAGCAGTTTCGGCCAGGATATGGTACAAATAATATTTATCGACTTAAAAACAACAAATTTAGCCGATGATTTCGAACTAGCTTTAACAATATTATCTTGTTAACATTTTTCTATAATTTATTTGTATAATAATTATTTATAAGTATAGAAATGATTATAAATATATATAGCGGAATGGTTTTCTAATTAATTTATATAATACTTTACTGGGTACATAACGTACATATGTATATATACTATACTATTGGATTTTCTATATATGTCTGTGGAAGTCCCGGAAAGTTCTAAGCCATATTAGGAGAACATGATTTGAAAAGAGTTGCCATGATCTGTGATGACTTGTCAACTTAAAATTATAATACATATGTTTTCATACTTATTCTATTATGTATTATAGTATTATATTATATATTGGTTATAAGGTTCAATACTTGTAGGAGTATTGAGCATAACGGGCTTTAAGTAGGTACGCATTCGTAGAAATTTTTGATAATAGATCCAGGGTGACAGCAAGCTATAGCGATAGTGCCTAGCATCATGGTTTGTAATTTTGTTATTTTTTTCATAAGTTTATTTCCCTTGTATTTATTTATTTTTAAGTGCAATATAGATAAATACTATTAATATATTACAATTTTCAAATGTAATTATAAAAAACTCTTTTATAAAATCATACGCCAATAAAATGTTTTAAATAATATGATTTAATATTTAAAAAGATTTGGTCTTTGTTTTTTTTTATTTAATATATGTAAAATCAATCAAGAATATGTATAAGATATGTCAATCCTAGAAGATAAACATTGAAACAATCAGCCGAAATCAAATATAAAATGGCGTTTCGATTTGACCAACGTCTGAAACGAAAAGCGGACATTGTGCCAGACTTTGTATGAAGGAAACATTACATATAAGAGGTACAGGTTTTTTACATAGAGAAAATACAAAAGATTCATTCTTATGATTCGAGGGGCGATTTTGAAGGCTCACTCGAGCCTTCGAGGGACATTGAGCCCAATTTTATATTAGGGAACCATAACTACATTTTTTTTACATTCGGGGTGGCTGCAAGATAGTACTACTTAACTTTATGATTTAAAATTAGTTTAATTCGATCAATGTCTTTGCCTTGTTGTACTTGTTTATCAAGGAGCGCGGGAACGCTCCGAAGGCAAGTATATATAGAAGAAGCCTAATCGTTATATCTGTGAATCTATGTAATAGCTGCATTTTATATATATACACACACACGTGTGTGTGTTGTGTGTGCAGCTCTTGTATCTTTATCCATAAATAAAATGTTTTGATTCAGTTTTATTTTTTTACAGCATTCATTTATTGTGCTCTCGCGATTTATATGAAAAAACATTAGTAAACAAATAACAATAAACATACAGAGTTATACTCTACGAAATTTATTGATTCCTATAATAATTTGCAAGAAAATTGTCAAAATACTTTCAAAACAAGTATACACGTATGTGCTTGCAACATATTCTATCGGTTGTTCTTATCGGATTTTATTTCGAAATAGGTATACTGAAGTCTCTGCAAGTCCCAGAAAGTACCAACCCATATTAGGAAAACATCATTTCAAAGGAAGTTGAAAATTCTATTGGAATAAGTGCAAGTAATAAACATTCACTTTTTCCCGTACTTCTAAATTATCATAAGTACATGAACATCTATTTTCTAATGCTGTAAAATACCTGTAGATGATTGAAGTTTGTTACCAATTTTTATAGAAAATAAATATTTTTCAAAAATGTTTTTAATTATTAATTTATTTTCATATTTTACGCGGTTTTAATGAAAAACAGTTCTTGAATAAAAAATTTAATTAAAAAGGAACTACTCAGGATATTTAATTCTTTAACAACATGGTAAATATTTAATATTTTTTGTTAATATTCATGAGCATTCAATCGGCTGCTATCGGATCTTATAGGATATATACACGTAAGTTGATTTGAGGTCCCAGAACGTCAGAAATTGTATCAGGATAGCATGCCGGCAAAAGAACACTAGTATCAATCAAATTTATTCTTAGGCAGAGATCGCTACCGCGAACTTACTTATTAGATCAATGTTTTCTGACTAATAAATATTTGTTTTTCATTCCTTGTTTTTTTTATTTAAATTTTACGTTAAAGCAGAAATGTTTCAAACTATCATCAATTATCATAGTTAAACTACGAAACTTTGTAAAACCTCTAAGTACTTATTTATGCTAGTACTCTTTGAAGCATTTGAATATAATCATGTAATAAGTATAAGTTAAAGTAATATTCAAAGTACAATAACAATATTTTTTATTAAATAATTAAGAGTTAATATATAATATTTAATATGTGTAATTCACTGATTTAGATCACATTTTTTAATTTATTTTGCGCTACAACTAAAAGGATTGAATAAAACGTATTTAAGAACTTATTTTATTTACATTTTTAATAAATATTTAATATTTAATTTATATAAATAATATTGTACGCATCTGTCGATCTCGTAATTAATTAAAATAAAAAAAAAGTATGATTTTTGAAAATTTATCCAAAAGTACAAGTGCAAAAAATGATTATATATCGTTCATGTTAACATCAATTAAATTATTAACTTGTGAAGTTAAAATGATTTACTCATTTTCTTCTTGATCCAGGGCAGGAATGTGTAAACTCTAGCGAAGACGTCGGGTTTTCCCACAGCACAGGGGCGACCGAAGGAGACAATGCCGATTTGAGCGCCGTCGGATACGAGAGGACCTCCCGAGTCACCCTGTAATGACAAAAATAAAATACACTGGTACAGGCAAATTCCAAATTTTATATAATCCAACTATTTATTTGTCGTGTTTAAACTCACGTGGCAGGCGCCTTCACCGGCCTTCGTGAACGTGCAAATGTGTACGTCACTGATCGGCGGACTCATCTCCTTCTTGCATTGCTCGAGGCTGATGACCTTCAAATCGATTTCTTGCAGCTTCTTCGGCAGTTGGCTGCCCAACTATATATTCACACACCAATCGCAAAACGGTTCATTTCTACAATGAATTATTCACGCGCAGGGCTCAGCCTAAGTAATATACGTTACAAATTAATCAAACTCACGCGAGTCGAGCCCCAGCCGGTGAGCACAGCGGGATAATCCACCTTGTCGAAGTCCTGGCTGGGCAGAGCGACAGGCTGGACCTTGTCGCTGAACACGATGTCGCGGTCAACGCGGATGATGCCGACGTCGCTGAAGAAGGCATGGTACTCCGGGTGCCAGGACACGTACTCGGATTGATACGTGTCGCCGTTACCATACTCGAGGCTGTTAGTCCCGACGACGACGGCGATGGTGTTGTTGGCTTCGCTATATTTGGGAGAGTAAGAACGTCGAGAATGTTTTTTTTTTTGCTTAAGCTAAGATTACACTCTTACCCTTCAACGCAGTGAGCAGCTGTGAGGATCCAGCGTTTGTTAAGGATTGATCCGCCGCAGAAGTGCGACTTACCTTTTCTCAGTGATACCTGGTACGGGTATTTGCCGTCTGGGGCGTCCTTACCTCCGACGATTCTCGAAGTAGCTGCAGCGTTTTAATTGTTTTATAAGTTTAATGTATTAGCTTTTGAAGAGCTATTGAAAATTATAATCTAGTGCTATGTAATTTGTAATTGCTTAATATTTTTGGCAAAAAAAGAACATTATTAATCAGGTCACATACCATAAACAGTAGATACACCGAGGCAAAAAACTAGCGCACTGATTAACAACCTCATTCTGCCACTCGAGTGCGTCGTTTGTCGCCTGTACGAGTTTTCGGCGACTAGTACCTGCATATCACCCTCGGCGTTCATTTAAATTCTTCTCACCGGCTCGAGCACAGATTTGACAAACGACGATTGACCAAACTGAATACGTGCGTGCGATAAAAGTATCGATCGCGAAAAATGACTCATCCGATGTAATAGTTTTGGGGAAGACTTACACGAACTAGATTAGATATGAAGGATACGAGGTATTGTTCACACACAGATAAAAATGGCTGCTAATTTGCTAACACGTTTAGATTTTTAAATTTTAACTTTGCATTTTAAAAAATCGAGGTATTGCTGTTGAAATTGAGATTTTGTTTCATTCAAGTTAATTGAAATTGATTGAAACCAAGTACACTAGAATTGATTAAAAAATGCAATTTTCATCACTAATTTCCAGGAATTTTGTCGGATTTTTCCAACTAAAATCGCTGAAATATTTTCATGAAAAAATTATAATGAAGAGCTTTGTAAAATTATTATTTTATTGAAGTTCAAGTTTATTTACTCACAATATTGTTTTGCAGTATGAACTAAAATTATAATATTTTAAAATAAATTACAACTAAATTTTATTGAATATTTTTCATGCATTTTCTTGATTTTCCAAACGGTGCAACATTCAATGAGAAGTGAGATAATTCCCAAGGTCCAGCCTATGAGTAAAACATGAAATCCATTTATCAGCCTGATTATTTCCAGGCGAGATTTTGCCGTATTGTTTTTATCTAATTTGATCGAATATTTGGACGTGACACGAGAATTTAGTAAATTTAGAAGACCTCCTTCATCCATTTTAACACATGCATCAAAAAGGCCCTTTTTCTGCATGTGTTATGCAGAGATAATTTTGACACGTCAGTGGGAGCAACAATCCGCATGTGAGAAATCAGGTGAGATCTCACGTGTGAAACTTTTAAAAATTGTAAAATTATCTGAAACGATTTAAAAGGTGAATTTTCAAATTCATTTGGGTGGTAAAACTTCCAATTAGGCAGCTTTCAGTTGTGGAATACTCGTTTTTAATAATTAATGCAAGATTTCTACCGCTCCGTGGGGCAGAATCTTACATGAGATCGCAAATGAGAAATCACGTGAGATCTCACGTGATATTTTTCAGTAGGGTACACTGTAAGTAATAGCTTTACAACAATTTTTGCACTTCACTCTCGGTCCAATCGCATGTATATAAACTTTCGTGAAGACATAGGGCTTTTCAAAGACGCAGGGTCGTCCGAACGGAATAATGCCGATTTCAACATTACGGAGGATGAGATCGATGGTTGACCAATCAACTTTTACAAATTAAACGTATAACCCTGCAATACTACCTTGTAGGAATTTATACAATAATTAGCACTGATAAAAGTGAACTTCCGTGATATGCGTCCTCGACAACTTTCGTGAGCGTGCAAATGCGCAACGATTGCTTATCGCCAGTCACAGTTCCTTTTCGCACTTATCTCGACCGATAACCTTCAGGCTAATCTTCTACAACGTATTGGAATGTTGCTAATCTGGAATACAATCGTGCAACGTATGCGGTTTAACTTTTGTCCCGTTTGCAAACAAACAGGTGTATAGGTTTAAGAGATTTAGCGGGCAAAAAGTACACACAATTTATTTGTATAGTACTAATGTAAAGTAAGTAAGGTTAAAACAGAGATTTTATGTTTTTATTCTACACAATTTATATAGGTAGAATTTTTGAAGTCATTTGTTCAACTATACAAAACACGATTTTCAACCATAAATATTTCGGTGACGTATGGCTGGTAAGAACTAAGGAGGATAGACTTGTTAGTTGAATGGGATACCCCTACTTAAGCGAGTTACTTTGATATGGTTGTAGATCGCGGTAAAACTTTCGTGTATTTGTTCCGATTTGTCGGCGCTCACGTTGCCGGGGCGAGTGGGTAATGTGGTGCTCATCAGACCAAAGAGTTGCCCTGATGATAGCTGTTATTTTCTACACTATTACATATAATTATGGGTTCGACAAAATGCCATTGAGTTTAATCTAAAATATTGCAAACTCTCTGCTAACTTGGTTAAATTGAACTCCAGCCAAAATTACTAAATAATAAAGTTTTAGTAATTTATGAGAAGAAAGTAGACGGGGGTTGTAAATTTTAATCTAGCATTAAGTTTAGATGTGAGAAGTTATCATTTGAAATGATACGAAATACATTCCTTCCATTTGTGATAATATCGTATAGATATCACGATTTCATTTCAGATGAAAAATTTCAAGCTGACTCGGCCATATTCTAGGCCATCTTGATATCAAATTAGAATATAAATGATAATTCAAGATAAGTACACTTATTCTAAGCATCATTATTACTTGTTGTAAATTGTATTCCTCGTTTTAAGACGCTAATAATTGCAGCAAAATAAGTACAAAAGAAATTAAATTATCAAATGGCAAAAGTAATTTATGAAGATCTCAAAAATTCCAATCAACCATATTTTAATAAACGATAGCTTTAATATTTTTGCTAATCAAGCATTTGTTAAACTGATGAATAAGTTCGTTATAGATAAATACATTATTTTTGTTTTGTTTTATTGAAACGTGTAAAAAATGGTTATTTTATACTATTTATCCTTTTCATCCACATCATAAGTATTTTAGTCCGAGTGCCATAAATTATTGCTTTACGGATTTCGCTACTGTAGTTCGCCGCCCACAGTGGTCGTCTGGTTTCTTAGCACTCAGCCGAATTGTCTCCTTTCACCTCACAGCCGTCGAGTTTGTCAAATATCTCAAATCAAGGTATTCATATAAACTTTTAGAAAACAAAATAAAACATAATAGAAGTATATTTTTATGAAGAATCACAACACAAGATATATAAAAAAATATATGAAAATTTTATTGAAAACATATATAAAAAAAGTCGCAAGTTACACTTTTACTTTACGAAAGTTGCACATATGTCGAAATTCAACTACACATCAGAATTTATTCATTTCTCCATCGATCCAGTCAATAAAGGTGTAGACTCTGGTGAAGACATCGGGCTTTCCTTTAGCACACGGCTCACCGAAGGAGACGATACCGATTTGGACGTTGTCAGCAACGAGAGGACCGCCAGAGTCACCCTACGCAAAAATGATTAAACCAATTGGTTATAGACAATTCGAATAACATTTTTCATTTGTTTTTTTTTATCCAATAAAAATAGAAATGAGGAACTTACATGGCAAGCCCCTTCGCCGGACTTGGTCAGAGTACAGATGTGTGACTCGCTAATCGGAAAGCTCAATTCGTTTTTGCACTTTTTGGAGTCGATAGCCTTTAGGTTGATCTCCTGCAAATTGTTGGGATCGGCTCCGCCCAGCTAAATCACAACACACAACCATACTTAAAACTTTACCCATCTCTCAACTCATATACCACTAAAAAAAAAAAAAAAAAATTACTTACCCTAGTTGAGCCCCAACCGGTGAGGACGACCGGATAATCGACCTTGGTAAAGTCCTCGCTGGGCAGGCCGATCGGTTGTACTTTCTCGTTGAACTCGATGTCACGACTGACGCGCACGACGGCTACATCATTGATGAGCTTGGTCATGCTGAATTTCTCGTGCCAGGCGACGTACTCCGAGTCGTAGACCTGCTCCACGCCACCATGTAGCAGATTCGTACCGGCAACGACGCGAACTGACTTATGGGTCTTGCTGTAAATTAATGTTTCAAATAGTTGAGAATAATTAACTTTTACTAATGGTTATACGGTAAGAGTTTAGGTTCCCTAAAAGATACACAAAATATAGTTGAACAAGTAGGATGTTATTTATTTTCTCTATTTTTAAAATGTACCAGTAAGCGAAACAATGCATATTTGACACTTTAATCTTTTATACATGCAATATATAATTACGTGTAATTATCTTACCCTTGTACACAGTGAGCAGCAGTGAGGATCCATCTTTTATTCAAGATGGAACCGCCGCAAAAGTGAGACGAGGAGAATTGCCCTCTAAGTGACACTTGGTATGGATATTTGCCGTCAGGAGCATCCTCGCCACCGACGATCCTCGGAGCAGCTGAACATTTATTAATAAATCTGTTTGAATGCTTGTACTTTAAATACCTATATAGAAACTTATGTTGTTTGCCCGAGAAAATTATTATAAACCGAGTAGTATTAAAAAAATAATGCAAATTTTTTTTTATAAAAGAAGTCATTACTATTTCAATGTATAAAACTGCTATACTTACCATAAACTGCTACAGCAAGGCATAAAAGAATTGTACCGATTAGGAGCTTCATTTTGGTTTACACTAGGCCGCCACTGGTACAACTCTTCAATCAATAATATTGTGAATTGCTACCGATACTTATTTATACTCTTTCGGCAATCTTGATTTTATGATTTTTTTTTTTTTTTTTAATCACCGTCACAAATTATTCTATCGTAGATTTGATAAGGATAGATTTTAAACAGAAGTGATTAGCCAAGAAAGCGATAGCGCATCGCTGATAAGTATATATCGACTGTCAATGTCTTATTTACAATGAATACTCCAGTTTTTTATATCTACTAAACTGATTTTCATATAATTATTAAAGTTTACAGATGGTAATGACTTATGAATAATTATTTATATAAATAACATATCAAACAAAAAATACAAATAAAAATATTTCTAACAAGTTTGAAATATATTATCAATTTCATTCTATTAAGACGAATGCAGAAGTTTTTAGTTGTTTTCGAACTTAGGGACTTTTAATAAATAGCATGTAAAATTATTCATCGCAGAAAACATGAAACAGTAAAAATGTAGTGTATATGTATATCCTTATCTTGTAGGCGACGACCCATACTGTTGACGTGTATGTTGTGATTGGTCGAATTAGCATTTTATAAATTATTAAACTGTTGTCGACACTCAGAGCTGAGTGATTTTTTAGGACCGGATTTAGTCGCTTGATAGCACCCGTGGCTTTATTTTTAATATTAGTAGTGTGAACATTAAATTTTAATCTGCAGTCAAGTGTTACTCCTAAGTATTTGACATGTGGTTTCTATTCTATTTTAACATTTCCCAAGTGTGGTGGCTCGAGTGTGTTGAGGCTTGTTCTTTTAGTACTGAAAAGAATTCCAGAGAATAATTTTTTGTCAGGTTTTCACCCCGCATCAGGCGAAAACGCATGGCCTATCACGCTGGATTAGGTAGAGGGGGGAGGGGCGAGATTTTTGCCGCTTGCTCGTACCCGATACTGCAAGACTCTTCGTGTCAGTAAATTAAAAAAAAACTTTCTTAATAATTATTGTTAACATTAAAAAGTTAATTAACAGAAAAAAATCCGCAACACACATATATAAAGCGAAGCGCGTTCAGTTCAACCAGTCAGCGACGGCGTTGCTCCCCCGACAGCCGGTTGCGAAAGGAAATTCCGCAAGAATTAAAAAAATTCTATCTATATTTGATTGTTAAACTACTGGTAAAACACTAGTTCGCGTGACAAACATCAAATGGTGAATTACGTACATAATATTATTAATACTAGGTATGATAAATATTATTATCGACTTTTTCTTAAGAGACAAGGAATGATATCAAGATTCAAATGGGCAAGGAAGTTGCACTATCTGTTAATTAATGAATTATATATATTGGATTATTATCTTAATATAAAAATATTTTAATCTAGAAATGCACGCGGATAGCAGAGATTCAATCTTGATCTGACTTTGATTTCAGTCACACATTGTAAGTAAGCTCGGGACAGATATGCAAAATGCGTAGATCCTACCATTGCTTACACATATTTAATTTTATTTAAATGATGTTTTTCAAAACTGTTAGAAAACATTATTGATATCACTCGACCAAATTTTTGTATACCGTTTTTACATATACGGGTGGGATAGGGGGGAGGGGTTTGGAGTCTGTGTTAATTCAAATAATCGTTTAGGATCACTGGTTTATTTTATATTTTTAAAAAACTATGTATTAGATACCTATAATGCATTGTTTATTTAAACAACTCATGCAACCGCAGCAGTTTGAAAATAACCTTAAAAAAAACTTTTTCAAATTGTGCATTCTGAAGAAATTTTGTATATTGCATAACGAATGCAGTTTTAGTGTAATCAGAAAATGAAAAAATGAGTGACAAATTATTTTGAGAGAATAATATACTTGAAATAACAAAAATCATAGCATACTCTGGCGGTTCGATTTGAGATGGGGTGGGCGTTATCGATTTCGCTATTGTACCTAGTTTATCAAATATGTCAAATCCAGGGATTCCCCAACTTTTAGAAAACAAATAAAAACTGATGATAGGGGTATACTTTTATGAATAAAATAAACACATGATTTATAGAAAAATATATAATTTTATTGAAAACGTGTATAAAAAAAATCGCAAGTTACACTTTTACTTTACAAAAGTCAGACTACACTTCAGAACTTGTTCATTTCACCATTGATCCAGTCAATGAAGGTGTAGACCCTGGTGAAGACGTCGGGCTTTCCTCTGGCACACGGCCGGCCGAAGGAGACGATACCGATTTGGACGTTGTCAGCAACGAGAGGACCCCCAGAGTCACCCTACGCAAAAATTATTAACCCATTGGTTATAAACAATTCAAATATTTTTTTTTTTTAGTTATCCAATAAAAATGAAAAGAACTCACGTGGCAGGCGCCTTCGCCGACCTTGGTCAGAGTGCAGATGTGCGACTCGTTGATCGGGAAGAGCAATGCTCTTTTGCACTTGCCGGAGTCGATGGCCTTCAGGTTAATCTCTTGCAGATTGTTAGGAGCGGCTCCACCCAGCTAAATTACGAAAACAAAATCATTCGTAAAACCTTATTCCCATCATGACCCATCTGTCAACTCACATACCGCTCATCGAAAATAAAATAATGGCCTACCCTAGTTGAGCCCCAACCGGTGAGGACGACCGGGTAATCGACCTTGGTAAAGTCCTCGCTGGGCAGACCGATTGGTTGTACTTTCTCGTTGAACTCTATATCGCGGCTGACGCGCACGACGGCTACATCGTTCACGAGCCTGATCATGCTGAATTTCTTGTGCCAAGCGACGTACTCTGAGTCGTAGACCTGCTCCACGCCACCATTTAGCAGATTCGTACCGGCCACGACGCGAATTGAATTATGGGTCTTGCTGTAAATTAATGTTTCAAATAGTTGAGAATAATTAACTTTTACTAATGGTTAATAGGAGCTTCTTTCCTCAAAAATATGAAATAAAGTAGTTGAATAAAGGAAATGTTATTTATTGTTTATAATTTTAAATAGAACTAATAAACATGACATTAATATTTTTTAAATGTAATAATTACGTGTAATCAACTTACCCTTTTACACAGTGAGCAGCAGTGAGAATCCATCTTTTATTTAAAATGGATCCGCCGCAGAAGTGAGACGAGGAGGATTGCCCTCTAAGTGACACTTGGTATGGATATTTGCCGTCAGGAGCATCCTCGCCACCAACGATCCTCGGAGCAGCTGAACATTTATAAATAAAACAGTTTGAATGCTTGTACTTTAAATACCTATATCGAAATTTATGTTGTTTGCCCAATAAAGTTTATTGAAACCGAGAAATACTTATTTAATTTTGTATTATTAAAAAATAATACAAATTTTGTAAAAAAAAAAAAAATTAATTTCAATGTATAAAACAGCTCAAACTTACCATAAACGGCTGCAGCAATGCATAAAAGAATCGTACCGATCAGAAGCTTCATTTTTGTTTACGTATTTATTTGGTTCAAGTTGCCACCGGTACGACTCTTTAATCAACAATATTGTTAATTACGACCGAAACTTATTTATACTCTTTCGGCAATCTTGGTTGTTTGATTTTTTTTCTTCATCATCGCAAATTATTATATCGGTAATTTGATAAGGGCAGATTTGAAACAGAAGTGATTAGCCAAGAAAGTGACGACGCGACTGATAAGTTTATATCGACTGTCTATGTCTTACTTTGAATTCAGCGTATTGATACTATTGATACATACTTCATTTTTGTGTTACCTACTAGGTAAACTGATTTTCATGTAAATGTTAAAATTTTATACCGTTACCTGTTAATTCATTTATATAAGATTTCTTTATCAATTCATTTTAATTTTCAGGGTTCATAGATGATAATGATTTTTAAATGATTATCAATATACACGACTTGTTAATCTCTATAATGATGCAATTATTTTCCAAATTACATGTTCATTTTCATTAAGAAATTATTGATACGGATACATCGTTTTTACAATTTATTTACGAGCAATTCAACAGACAAAAACTTGTAAGAAACATATTATTATATTTGATGCCAAATGTAACTTTTTTTCTCCATGTGCGCATGAAATGAGCCTTTTATGTTTGTAAGTGAAGGAAATAATCGTGCATCTCGAGCGTGAAGTGAAAAAACGAAAGACAATATTTTTATTCTTCGCTGCATAGTGAGGGATAAAAATAATATTTATTAACTGCGTTGCGCACGACTCAAAATACCCAATCACTTACATAACTTCCATGCTCTATTATGCTCATTAAAAAATATACGGTGTTTAAAACGGGAATGAAAGCTAGAGCAGACACACAGATGAGGTGTTGTCATCTTGTCATAACTCACCCTCAGTTGAAATATAGCTGATCATTTTCTCTTTATTGCACAATGTACTATAATAGGTATTACTTGTTTAAGTAGAAAAAAAAAAAAAAAAAAAAAAAAATCCAACAAATTTTAAATGTATCATCAATTTCCTTCTATTAGAACGAATACAGAAGTTTTTACTTGTTTTCAAACTTAAGGATTTTGGGAACCTTCATAGCATACAAAATTATTCATCGCAGAAAATATGAAACATTAAAAATTTATGTTGTAGGCGACTACATAACGACAGCTGAGCGGAATAAGGCGTATCTCAGCGCGCAGACGAAGAACATCGTATCTCGACATATTCTTCGTCCGCGCGACGAGATACGACGTCTTCATCCGCTCGGTGAGATACAACGTTCTTCATCCGCCCGGTGAGATACGTCCTTATTATTACCTGATATTATATCTCGAAGATATACTTTAACACGTAGTTATTTAAATACTGTATTTTCGACAACTCATATTAATTATTGACAAACATTTATGGAGGAACATAACTATTTATTAAAAATTAAAAATTTAACTCATTACAAAATATTTGCTTATAAGTAACGCTTGCATTAAGAAAAAACAACTTATGATTAAGGCCACTATCTTAATTCTTACTTTTGCCTAAAACTGCTAGCGCAAAATCAGAAGATTTTTGATCTAAAATTGGTGTATTGTTAAACTTTGCAAAGACTTCTGATTGTGCCAACCAACCCGCAGCCTTTTTAATAGTTTCTACATCTAAGCCTCTAGTCAACGCAGTTGACGAAAATATATAAAATTACTAAACCAGACAAGACCGACACTAACAATAAATTTAGTATTTTATTGACCCCGCTATTAGATAATAAAGATAAAAATAACACTGAACAAAGCAAACGGCATGAGATTGCCCCTATTAACGTAATTGTACTACTCTGCCTCGACCTCTAGATCAATATGTAGTAACATTACTCATCATGCGTTTGGCCACAAGATTTTAAAGCTTTTTAAGAAAATTCTTATAGAACCCTTAAAAAGATGATGGTTCGCTCGCTCTTAGTAGCTGTCTCGTCTGCGCTTCGATGCTCGTGGACGCCGCGCGCGACTTCCGTCATTACGCTTTGTTGTGCGCTACGTGCCACACGTACCCATAACCTATAAAATTCGCTCACGCCATGGATTCATCGGTCCAGCAACGGAGGAAGTCAAGGAAACAACACCGAAGCCGAAGTCATACACCAGCGCGGGAGCGCAAGGAACATCGCCGGCCATCAAAGGACAGCAGGAGCCGAGATTCTAAGAAACACCGACGAGACAAAATCCAAAAACCAAGCGATGCACCGAGAGGAGATTAGATTCTCCGTTTGACCCTCGTAGTGCAAACATCGAGGAACAGCAGCAGAAGCCATCAATTGTGCCACCCAGCAGCAGCATCAACATCAGTAGCACCAGCCCACACACGGTGGACCACCTGCGACGGAGATGAGCCTTCCCGCAGAGGGAACTTCGCCACCGAGCAAAAGAGAGAGAAAGAAAAAGGTAACCTCAAAAAGAGAGCGCGTTGAAAAGATGGCGACATCTCCCGACCGCGAAGCGAGCATCCCTCCGAACCCGCCGATGGCGCCGCGGCCGGAAAGGCTCTACCGTCCGAGGCAGAGTCCGACTTGGCAACGTCATCCAGCGACGAGAAGTCGACCTCATCATCCTCGTCAAGGAACGAATCGATGATGGAGGTCGACAAAGACGACATGGAAGGCTTCGTAACGCCTAAAAAGAAGCGTTTCTACAAGCGCAGACGCACCTCGGACAGCGACCGGGATCGCGACGACAAATCCCCCCTGAAGAAAACGAACCGGTATGAGCAACTAGACTCTTCCCCTGATAGACTCGGCCAGTGACCGAGAATCCGGAAAAGCGTCCCCGCATGAGCAAATAATCAATCGACCAAACCGCTATGCGCCACTAAACACCTCTTCTGAAAGGCAGAAAACTGCTCCAAAACCCGACAAGAAATCCCCCCGAATACCACCTTTTAACGTAATTATCGACGAGTCTAAGAAAACCTTTAGAGACCTCCAGAGCCTGTTTAAGACTACATGTAAATTCGCCCCCGTTATAATTAACAAGCCCCGCGCGCACGAGATGGCTGTCTGCACAGCCAATCTCGAAGACTACCGGGCAATGCAGAAAGCTCTTGAAGTAAGTAAATTTCCTTTCTACACCTTCAAAGACCCTACAGCCCCCCCCCCCCAATCAAAGTAGTTATCCGCCATCTGCCAACCTCAACTTCCGTGGAGGAAATTAAGGATGAGCTGATGGAGAAAGGATTCTCCATCATGAACATTGCACAAATGCGCAAGAGGGGAAGCCATAATGGAGCTCCCCTCCCCCTCTTTGTTGTCACACTTGAAGAAAGTGAGATTTCAAAGAAAATCCTTGATCTAAAGTCCCTTCTCTACGTTAAAATAAGCGTGGAGAACTATAACAAGCCCAAAGCCCTCACACAGTGCTTTCGGTGCCAGCGATTCCACCACGTATCTGACCAGTGTAGGATCGATGAGCGTTGCGTCAAGTGCGCTGACGCTCACGCGTCTTCAGTGTGCACGAAGACACCTGAGACGCCAGGAACTTGCGCTAACTACGGCGGCGCCCACACAGCCAGCTACAGGGCATGCCCCGAATACAAGCGGGTCATGACAACCATCAATAGAGTAGCCAAAAAATCACCACCAAAGCAACAGCACCCAGAAACACCCGCAATGCGGTCCTCTCCGAAAAAACGCGAGGACTTTCCACCCCTACGCGAATCTAAGCAGAAACCTGCGCCAAAGAAATCGTACAAGGAAGCTCCAAAAGCCGCCTCCAGAACAACTAATGTCACCCCAATTAACTCCCCTGCTAAACTCACAGACAACACCTCAAAACACGCAAATAATAATACCGAAAATAATCTCGAATCAGCAGCCATGCAGAATGTGCTCGATTACATCGAACAAACAACCCAGTTCGTCCTGAAAATTAACTCCGGCACCTTAACCCTCCAACAAGCATTAGATGCCGCCTCTACTCTCTGTAATAAATCCATGCGCATAGCAATCAGAAGTGGATCCTACGTGTAAACAACTAACAATATGCGTCTGGAAAGCTTACGGTTGCTTTAAGAAAAAACTAGAGATAGAATCATTTCTTCTTAATCATAATATAGACATACTACTAATCAGTGAATCACTCCTACGCTCATATAACAAATTTAAATTCCGCGGATTTAAGACGTACAGAAACGATATCGGACGCGGCACAGCGATAATAATAAAAAGCGAAATAAACCATTACGAAATTCCCATAAACAATCTAGACTCACTCGAAGCCACCGCCATTAACATAAAAACCCATAACACAGAAATCGCGATAATCTCAACTTATAACTCGCCCTCCGCACTTTTAACAAAAACGACTACGACAAGATTCTCAAAAATACACCTAAAATCATCGCCGCGGGGGACTTCAACGCTAAATATAAATCCTGGGGTAGCAGAGTTAATAATACACTCGGTAATAAACTTTTAACCCAGAATTCATTCAAGAAACGGATAACCTGGTGGAAAAATACCTCACATCCGAATGCACCGATATAAGACCGGTAATCGAACCATACGAAATAAAAAACTACCTAAAATACACAAAGAATAATAAAGCCCCAGGTCCGGATGAAATAACAAACTTCGTTCTCAAAAAGCTCCGAGTCCAGCACTTAAAGATTATAGTACTTAAAGATCAGTGAGGTCCAGGTACACACACACTTGGGACCCGAGTACAGTGCTCGACCACCGAGCCACATGGATGCCAAACGAGGAGCTAAATCTGAAGAAGCTGACCAAAAAACTGGTGACACTGCTAGTCCTTAGCACGGCACAACGTGCTCAAACGCTTTTTGCGATACGGCTAGTCAACATCATGACGACGGAAAACCTCATCAAAATCCACATCACAGACAGGCTAAAAACCTCAAGGCACCTCAAAGAACAACCAGTACTCGAAATCCCATTCTTCACAGAACAGACAAGTATATGCCTAGCGTCAACTCTGCAAGCATACATGGTGAAAACAGTGGAACGGCGACCTTCGGGAGAAGATAGGCTCCTCATAACATTCAAAAAGCCTTACCACGCAGCCACGACGCAAAGCATCAGCCGGTGGATAAAGTCCACATTGGAGGAGTGTGTGATCGACGTCACGGTTTTCTCAGGACACAGTACACACCACGCATCTACGTCAGCAGCTGTGCGCAGAGGAATGAGCGTCGAGGCCATTAAAAGAACCGCAGCTGGTCTAAGAACTCTGAAGATTGATAGATCGTTTTTTTGGATCGATCACGATCAGTTCATTGTCTGCCGTCGATTGGATTCGGTTCACTGTCGCGCATCGGATAGACTGGATGGTGTGCTAAAGTGCTTCGACCGGAAGGACTTTAACCAGTGCTATAAATGTAATAGTGAGTGCAGCTGTTGAAGTGACTTTAGTAAGACATTAAGAGTTCAGAATACCAAGCAAGGTCCGGCAGAACCAAAAAGAGTGCAAAAATGGCTAATAGCCGTGATGACGAGGGATCTACCAGGACTCGTGGATCGAAGCCATCGAGAAGCAACACCGAGCAACGAACAAGGTCTGACAGAACAAAAAAGTCGTCGCAAGGAACCTCAACAACCTTAAGATCAAGGTCACCCAGGGAACGAGGACCAAAAACAACATCGCAGAGCTCTCAGACATCCACTGACAGCACCAGCTCAAGCTCCTCCACTGAACCCAGCCAGGCACCCAGCCAGAAAAAATCAAAGAAAGGTCTCAACAGCAAAACCTCCAAAGTGTGGTTGACGATGAAGGATTTGAGCTGGTGAAGAGGAAGGGAAAAAGAAGCAGAAGGAGCAGCAGCCAGGGCGAAGGGAGCAAACCAAAAGGTAAAATTAACAAAATTACCAAACCAGACATTACCCACACTAACAATAAATTTAGTATCTTATCGATCCCACTAGTAGATAATAAAGACAAAAACAACACCGAACAAAGCAAAAGGCATGAGATTGTTCCCATTTAAGTCATTGTTAAAGAGGCCCCGGATAGCAAATTTAGTTATGCAAAACTACGCGCCGCTCTTAAAGAACCAGACGCGAATAAAGCTACACTAAAATCTCCGCCAATAGTCTATAAAATAAAAAATGGCGTTATGTCAATAAGAGCTGCTAATCTAGATGACTATAGATATATTTTGCATAAACTTGATGAAAAGAAATTCGAGTACTACCTATTCAGAGAGGAAAACCAAGTTGCACAGCTAAGATTCGTTATCAGGGGACTCCCGGGGTCAATCTTGCTCGAAGAAATCAAAACAGATCTAAGTGAATTTGGCCTTGATGTAGACAATGTCACCCAATTGAAAAGCGGCAGAGACAAAAGTCTTCTGCTGTTATATTTGCTAACCATTAAAGAGGTAGACATAGGTAAACTCAGAGAAATAAGCTCCATTGCCTACATCAAGGTAAGATGTTCCACCAAAAGGCGTAAACCACTGCGATGCTGCAGCAAGATATTTTAAATGCGGTCAAGAGCACGAATCAAAAAACTGCCCCGTAGATAAAGATACATTAAATAAAAAGTGCGTTAATTGTGGAGGCGATCACTTCGCCATGTACAAAGGATGTGCAAAATACAAATCTGAAAAAGTCAGCTATGCACAGCGCGTGATCACAGCCACAATAAAAGCCACAGGATATACTGTTAATCCCCCAATATCCCCAATCACATCAAACAGAGCCTACCCTCCCCTACGAACACACAACAAAACTCATCTGGGCAAATCTTCTGTAAATAACACCCTTGATAGAATCAAAGAAAAATGTAAGAAAACGACCGACAACCAAATAAGTAAAAATAAACTCCCTGATATCTATGAATTCTCTAGCAAAGCTAATAAAAAATCTAGTTTAATTAAGCAGGATAATAATCCTAACTTGAACAAGGAAACCCCATTAAACATAAATGTGCCGGAAGCTATGACTTTGGAACAGCTTACGGCTTAGCATCTAAAATGGCAGGAAAATTATTAACCACGTCCCTAAAAATTGCAAACAAAACTAGAAATGTCAATACACCCAAATAATTTGAAAATCAGTGCATGGAATGCATACGAAGGACTACAATAAAAAATCCGAATTAGAAACCTTTATTAACTCCCACCAAATAGACATTTGCCTTCTTTCCGAAACACTCCTAAAAGATAATTCAAAATATAATATACCAGGCTATAAAACATACAAACATAAAAACCAAGACAATAGAGGCACTGCGATACTCATAAAAAATAACATAAACCATTATGAAGTAACTCTTAACCTGGATAACGTAAAAGCAACAGCCATTAAAATTATAGTCAGAGGCACCGATATAGCAATAATTTCTACTTATAACTCCCTCAGTAAAAAATACAACAAAACTGACTATGACAAAATCTTTAATGCTAAACACACAAGATGGGGCAGTAGAACAATAAACTCACTTGGTTCAAAACTTAGCAACTACTGCCTCAAACAAAATTACAAGCATCAAAATGTCTGGGACTGGACTCAAGTTCCCCGTCGGCCGGAGTGAACATCTACTCACCAAGGGCAACTTCAATATTAACACCGACACAGGTGTGTCGATATATATATATATAACTGCAGTCGTCGAATACTTTAACTGCTGAGGTGCTAGTGTTGGCCGTCGACTTAGCTAATAGAAATGAGACAATTATTCACTGCCGACATCTGATACGTGCCATCAGGAGGGACAAAGCTTTTAGGAAGCTACTCAAACGAATCGGTGCCAACAAATCTATAAGAAGATACTTGTGCTGAAAAAGGCAACGGAAGCTCTGGAAATCAGGACTTTGTCATTGATAAAAATTAAATAATAAAAATCGGCCCTTTTCAGGGCCACCAAAAATTACAAACGTATTACAACCTATTCATAATTTCATATCCATTGCAAACAATTTGTAGGTACAGTAACTGCGTACAGCTGTGAGAGCCGTACAAAATTAAATTCGCAACTTGTTACAAGATATTTAATTATAAAAGTTACAAATGAATAATATAAAAATAAAAAATAAATATTAGGAAGAGTAAAATCATCTTTCTTCCTTCCGGAGAGATTCTGAGGGTAACTGAGTGGAGCTCTACAATTCTGCAGAGCTTCGCTCAGGGGCTTCCGGATCTACCAGATGGTTTCACAGGAGGGGCAAGGAGCCCTCAGACAAAATAAAAAACAATGTATTCAATGAAAAATTGTAATACTCTTTAAACATCTACGTGTTGATCTAGAGGACGAAGCAGCGTTGTAAATGAGCGATCGAGTACATGAACTTTCTAATAAATGTCAATTATTTTTGCAGAAATGTATAAATAAATGTAAAATTAATTAAAAAACATAGAATATGCAAAAACACCAGTGTATGACCACCCCCCTTTTTTACAATTTATAAGGCATATTTCATTTGGAACATGAAATTCTATAAGAACTGCTGATTCATAAAATTTATACACTTTAATTAATGGTTTTAAACTTAGTGGACACATACTGGTGACTGGTCATTCGCTGGTACATTGACCCTATTTACACTAAACCTGGAAATAACAATAAGTAAAATCTCCATAAATAAGCATTTTTAAAAGAAAAAAGTCATGCATTAACGCTTGTAATGACATAGTTTGCATATCACCTAGCTTTTATAAATAATTCAGCACAATATTCACATCCCAAGTTACCGAATATTTCGCTTTAACAGATCTTAACTAAAAACTATCTATTAGAAAACGTTTTATTAACTTACTCTTTCCAATCTTGTTTACTGATATGAGCAAAACAGCACTTCTATGCGTATTTAAGGTGCCATAAGATGCCCCCCCTTTAACTTCTTTTAAAAGAAACGAAAGAAGCTCTTGTTCACTTAAATCCAGCTTATTAATGTTATTCGAAACGCAAAAAACAGACCATTTATCTAAGCTAGAGAGATATTGTTTTCTAGTCACCACACTCAACGAAGCCAGTAAAACCTCCAGTGATTTGTCTGGTGCATCGATATTCAGGAATGCCTCCTGGATAAAACTGCTGCCATTAGTTGTAGGTGTGCAGCTCCTGGGTGGCATTTTTTCCTACACAGAGATATTAGTAGTTCTGGATTAGGCAACAAAATTATTATAACACTTATTACTAACTCTAAAAATACTTTTCACACTTTGCATTTCTCTCTGACGCAAAAATATTTAAGGTAAGTATACCAATCATTGGCCATCTTAAGAGCCTAAAGTTAGATAGTACAAGAAATGTGGGGCTCAGAGCAAAAAACGGGTAAATTGTGTGTATAAGCATAGAACTTAACCCGTTTTTGCTCTGAGCCCCACAAATAAGCATCCTGTAAGTCGACAGGTACCATGTAATCTCCCTCAGATAACAGTTTGGTCGCAGTCCTTACATCTTCCAATTTAAAATGGTCAATTTGGACAAATTTATTTAACCGGTTCAAATTTTAAAATAAATCTATGAGAGACATCCGGTTTCTGAACTAAAAAATAAGGTGAAAAGAATTGATCTGAACATCTATTACATTATAGTTTGTACTATTGCTCTCTTTTTACTAAGGTCATTAATAGTGCGTTCACACCTGTCTGAATTGGTTTATTACAAAAAGGGATTTTATATCATTTAATAAAGTTCAAAACAAACCTATCAGAAGTTAAATTCTGCCATTCGCTATAAAAACTTTTTAATCTACCTATATACCTGAAATTTTCATACCTACATTTGTCACTTCTTCTGTTTGAGTTTGGGTGACGGTAGCGGCTGCATCGGTGGTCTTCGTCCCCGATGGTTGCGTGTGCGACCCCGCTGATTGGGATACCTTTTGAAAAACAGCTTTTGCTTCCCCTGTCCTGTGTATGAATTTCCCGCTGCATTGGAAGGCGGTTTGGGTTCCAAGGGGCGCTTGAAGTTTCCCGACGCTTGACCTGCTGCCTGATATTTCGGTTAACTTGGGGCAGTCGTATTCTCAAAAAGTTTACTCAGCTATTTAACTGTTTTCCAAATTGTTTGCAGTGTCCTGTTCTGTGAATACTACATCATTATTATATCTGTTATCCTCAGCCGTTTCCGGTGCTACGAACAGAAAAAATCCAGAAAACGATGTGTTAATTGTCGAATCTATCGAAATGTACAAGAATGTCTTATAGAATAAGCGCTAAAAATGGATCCATTACTTATAATCTTTTAAATCAATAAAAAACCAAAACAAACGAGTTAACTTATGAAAAACACAAATAACTACACAAAGGCATGTCAGTGTATAAGGACTGTAATTCTATGGAACGCGCGCGAAGCCACTTTGTTTTCTTCGTCGCGATTTTGTCACGACCTTTCGTCTCTGCGAATTCCGGGCGCTCAAGAGAAAGAGATTTAGGCAAACAAGGTTAAAAAATTTTCTTTTAGACTTGTTTTTTACAAAGTCATAAAACTTATACCCAACTTGTATATTTAAAAATTCAGATGTGGTGGACTAATTCTGATCTTGGAATCATATTTAGGAGACCAAAATATACCGAAATATGGCGATCTAGTCTAATGCACATAACTTTTTCTTTTTTTTTGTTATTTATCTAATTAAAAAAAATCATCTTGATTTTTACTACAATTTTAAATGGAATTTTCAAATGGAACAAAATGTAATGGTTGCATAATTGATTTTTTATGGAGTAAAAATAAGAATTTTAGATTACGTAAGTGAGTGGTCATGTGAAAGTATTCAAGTTTTTAAGAGAAAAATGATCAAATCGATTCATGAGGTTTCCGAAGATTCATAAATCGCAATAGCTTAATAACAGTACATTCCTAACTAGGTCTAGTTAGATGAATTTTCTCGTATTCATATTAACATTGATGATAAAATTATAATTCACATGATAATTATCAGTGTGCAATTGCAATAGATTAAAATGTACACATAGGTACATGATAATATTATTGACTTCTTCCTAAGAGGTGAGAAATGATAAAAATTTTAATGGTCAAGGAAATTGACTTATTTGTTCATCAATGAATTATATGGGTACACCTAATAGATTATTTATCTTAACATAACAATATTTTATCTAATAATGCATGCTGATAGCACATATTGAATCTGGATATAACTTTGATTTTAGCCACATGTGAGATGACCCTATTATTGCTTACACATTCATATTCATCTTATCTTATTTGAAGGTTTTGCAAAACAATTAAAAAACGTCAATGGAAGCACTCGACGAAACTTGCGTAGTTTTTATATGTAAAGTAGGCTTCAAGTTCTAGTTTTTTTCAATGAATCGTTCAGGAATTGACTTATTAAAAAAATGAAATTTGATTAATTATCCGGTTTCACTTGCCCTTAAGCATGCAATTAGTTCGTAAGTTAAAAAATTACGTTTTACTATTTTAGGTGACAAAAAAAAAAAAATAAAAAATCCGAGTTGTCAATAAATATTAATTTACAAAAAAGATTATAAAAAAATGGAAGTAACATATTTTATACCTATTGAAAATAATCATTTCAAATTTAAATTTGGTTTTCATTCTTACCATATAGGAAGATATATTTGTGTCTACATTTCTTTATTTTTTTTTTCAAGTATCGTAAGATCTAGTAGGCGATTATAAAATGGTTTATAAATACAATAGTTTATCCAACATTTAAAAACAGTAATGGCCCTGAAAAGGGCCGATTGATGGCTCTAAAAAGAACCGATTGCTAGGGTGAAAAGAATATAAATTTATGGTATGTTATTTTATTACCTATTTAGAGCTAGTGTATTTAGTCACAGCCTTGGTACCCTCGCTGACGGCGTGCTTAGCAAGCTCACCCGGCAGCAAGAGCCTCACGGCCGTCTGGATCTCCCGTGAAGAGAGGGTAGGTTTACGGTTATAATGAGCTAGTCCCGAAGCCTCCTTGACGATGCGTTCAAACATGTCATTGACGAAACTGTCCATGATGATCATCGACTTGCGGGAGATTCCAGCGTCCGGGTGAACTTGCTTGAGCACTTTGCACAGATACATTTGGTACGACTGCTTCCTCTTCTTCTTGGGCTTGTCGGGTTTTGCAATGCTTTTCGCGGGAGACGGAGAAGTGGCAACAGTAGATGCCGGAGCAGCTTTGTCCTCGGCGGATTTCCCCTTCGAACTCGAAGAGGAGCCACCAGAACCAACGCGCTGAACCATAACGATGAATTCTCTGCTACTGATATAAAATATGTAGATGTAGACTCTGTGACATCCACAGAAAGAATAACTTTTTCGCCATGTTTCCGACTCTTTTTTATACCCTTTTCCGCGCGAGCGCTGGCGAAAACGCGAGGTTCATCGCGCTGGAGTGGGGGAGAAGAGGAGGGGCGAGAGTTTTGCCGCGTGCTCGTATCCGATACTGCTAAACTTTTCGTATCGGTAAATTAACAAATACGTGATACGATGAAGCAAATAATTTATCATCGACTATTCCTGACAACTTTCCTAATAATTATTATTAACATTAAAAAGTTAATAAACTGAAAAAATCAGTAACGCACACGTGTAAAGCCGCGAAACGCGCTCAACCAATCAGCGACGCCGCTGCTCCCAACGGCCGGCCACTCGAATCTGCTCCGTCCTACCAATCCCGTCTCGCGGCTGCGCTATCGTTCGCCGCTCTACAAGCGAGCGCGAGTCTATAAAATAAAATATTTTTTCGGTTTTTTGTTCATTCGTACAGACAGCGTGAACAACAAATCTCTCTTTCATTTTATATAGTCGAGCATCACCAATCATGTCTGGACGTGGCAAGGGTATTTTTAAGAAGAAGCGGATGACCCGGTCAAAGAGAGCTGGACTCGTCTTCCCAGTCAGCAGGATTCATCGCTACCTTCGCAAGGGCCGCTACGCCAAGTGCATTGGCAGTGGCGCTTCCGTCTACCTCGCTGCTGTCCTCGAATATCTGACCGCCGAAGTCTTGGAATTGGGTGGTAACGCCGCGATGGAGAACAAGAAAAAGAAGATTATCCCGAGGTATCTGCAGCTAGCAATTCGCAACGACGACGAGCTGAACAAGCTTCTTTCGGGTGTGACGATTGCTCAAGGCGGAGTGTTGCCGCACATCCAAGCTGTTCTTCTGCCAAAGAGGAGAATCCCGTCGGCTAAAGTCAGTGAAGAAGTATAAGTCAAGGAAATTGCAAAATATCAGTCCTTTTTAGGACTAACCTCTTACAATCGGCCCTTTTCAGGGCCCTATATTCTTTACAACAAAAGAACAAATATTCAAAATCATTTTTATTTATTTTTACTTAATGCGAGTACTTATTGAAGATCATGGAAACTCGTAAGTATATAATTAGGTACAGTATCTACTTTACGGTCTGTTCCATTCCTCAAATCTCATCCATTTAGTGCATAATACTTAAAAACAACCTCTGAGATGCGAGTTCTGACAAGTCCAAACCAGACGTGCCGAGAACGCGACACGCGCAATACATTGGTCGGTCCGGTGACTCCTTGCGGTGTTTGCCGTCGCAAAACAATATAAAAATAAATGCGTTTGCGGATGAATGTTTTGCCCATACACAGTGGGCTGTGGGAGCGAACGGACGTATAACCTTCGCGGAAGTCGTGGAGTTTTCTAATCTTCGTATATAAACATGTTATTGGAAATCCGTTTACAGCTGAGATTAAGACGTAGGACTTTGATACAGTTGTATTCGGATTTTTTGTCAATTTCATTAAATAATCACGTGGAACGTCAGTCTTTTTCAAGGCTTTATTTTTACTAATCTAATCTTTTTCTTTCAGCTCACCATAACGTAGGAACTCATTTGCCCTTATTAGGGCAGACATTTTATATATACATATACATTTTGTTTTCAGATTTATAACGTATAGCATGTAATCGGCCCTTTTCAGGGCCCTACTTATCAAACGCAGTAACTTGCTTACTCTGCATTATATATCTGTATTTCGTAGACTCGTACCTATGTATAGAAAGTGAAGATTTGAAACAGATCAATTCAATGTACACAATATATGTTTTTAAGTTGTATTAACTTGTTAATTATAATTAATTTCATTAATTCAACATTATAAAAATTTTTTTATAAGCTATATTACAATCTTTTAAAGTTTTAAATTAAAAGAAAAAAGAATATTTTTCTTTAACAGGTACTTAACAGAACAATTTTTTATGTAAAAAAGAAAATATTAGTATTACAATTTTTAGGTACAATTTGACATTGAATTTTGTAAAGCTCACTTTTTATTGTAATTTTGAATTAAAAAATAGGTAGTTTTTTTATCATAGTGTACATAAATTCTGTTAAATGTTCGTACAGACTGTAGACAAAATATGCATAAAGTTAAAAGATACTAACATTTTTGCATACTATAATCATACTATAATGGCAGTAAGCAAGCAACTTCTGCACAAATAAATTGGGTACATAAGTATTTTGTTGTTTTACTACATATTCAAGTGTAGCCACATGCTATGTCTTCAATCAAAAAAGTTAAATGAAGTTGCACACAATATTTTTTTATCCCACTTTGTAGGCCAAAAATACCACAAATTTCTCCTGCGAATCAATTTCTATGTGGTCTGGAATAGTCCATACAATATACGCAAATTGTATTTTGTGCACTGAGTGAAAGACATGATATTCGTAACACAAGTGTAAAACTTCACACTTCTATGGTCTGACTGTGTCTACTGTGTAGTTGACTGATGTCAACTAAACTTTCAAATAATAATTAGAAATGTACCCCAGAAAGTGATACTGACAAATTATAAGATGATTTTATAATTGTTAACAAATATTAATGTTTTTCAATTCTTAATTCTTGCCCTACCAAATGGCATTAAAATAAATTAAACCAACACAAATATAATTGATTACTTTAAAATAGTCTATAACTTTACATAATTATTACACATTGTAGTTGACCATTACCAATTTTTGTATTCTGGTTTTATATCTATATATTTGAATATTTATTTAACATGTATAGAGTATTTAAAAAATAGACCTTACAATAAAATAAAACTAAATTTTTCTACTTCACATTTTAATTAAATTAATTATAAGTATAATTACTGAACAAAATAATTGAAGTTTTGACACAATCAAATTTTGTAAAAAATAAAATAACGCAATATATGGAGGGCTAATGATTGAAATATTGTTCATAGGTCATTAAATATTTAGTTTAATTTACAATATATACTGTAATAGATATCTATCAAATTAATAGAATAACATTGAATTATTCTTAACGATAGAATCAATGAATATCACTTATTAATTATATTTATTATACTAATATTTATAGAATTAAAATAGTTTCAAGCTATCACTGAAGAATGTTGCCCATGCTGTTGGATAAAATAGTATAGGTATGTGTAACTGTTTGAATATTATAAGTTCAGAAAGAAACAAAATTTTTGGCATAACATTATTCATAAATTGTGATGAACTATTTCTAATTATTTAAAACAACCTCATTGTGTGATTGATTTTTATATGAAATAATGTCATTCATTAAAACAGCATTCGTAATTTAATATTAAAATATATCAAATTTATAACAAAAGTGTCAATGCAAATTGTCTATACGTTTGATTAACAGGTTCAGTGCTACAGACAAAAGTAACAGATGTCTAAACACTAATTATTACAGTATTGTACCAATTACAACAGTATTGAACATTACACCAATTATTACAGCCTCAAAAAAAAAAAAATTACTTTATTAGATATATAACTACATTATCTTAATTCAGACAAAGAATTATAACAGATTTTTATACATTTTTATTAAATTTACTAAAGCAAGGGAGACAAATAAAGACATATTTTTACAATGTTCCCTGTATCAATTCTTTTACATGTTAATAAATTGCACTTTTAGCTGATGGCAGACATTGGTGTTACAAACTGTGTGATTGTCGTCATTGAGAATGAGATACATAATTTAATAATCTATTTCTATTAGAAAATAACGTATTTAGGTAGGCAGTTATAAAAACTACAGTCGTTCAATTTTATTTTAAAAACCTTAAATTTTGTCATTATAAAAAAGGGCATAGAAAAGCGTTAAATTATCAAATTCATATCCTGACATTTTTTTGTTTTATAGCCCACATACTTATGGAATCAAAAAAAATGCGTATGCAAATCACTCCGCTATATAATTCCTAAGCAAACCGATGTAAATCCTCTATAATACCCTCTATAATAAAGCAGATGGCGAGTATTTATCGAATCCTCTATAATAAAGCGGATTCGTGTACCTATATTATACCCTGTAGTATCGAACTTGTTAAATGTCCATGTCACTTGTTTATACACATTAGTTCGGAGTTCCTACTTCTATACTTACTAATATTTTTCATATTAGTAAGTAATTTCGAAAACCATTGAGCGAAAGCAATACTTAGGTATACTACTTACCTACTTAGGTAATCCTAAGCCGCAAGAATATAACTACACCCATTGCGCCTTGTGTAATTGCTCGGATTGTTTCTCTCTAAGGTCCGTGCTCACTTAATAAATATAACCCCTTTGGCGCGAAAATGCCATTCTCTCTCTATCACTCTGACGTGTCAGAAGTAATTTCGAGATACCCAATTACCTCATCTTAACCTTTTCGACGATGACCAACGCGGTAGCAGCAAACGAGAAGGCGGCACCCGCAGCGGTGTCATCTTCATCGAAGAAGGCAACGGCGGCGAAGAAGGCTCCTTCTGCCAAATCCTCTCATCCACCCGTGGCGCAGATGGTGAACGAGGCGCTGGCCACCCTAAAGGACAGAAAAGGTTCGTCGCTGCAGGCGATAAAAAAGTACATCGCCGCAACCTACATCCTCGACGCCGAGAAGCAAGCGCCTTACATCAGAAAGTACTTGAAGAGCGCCGTTGCCAACGAAACCATCGTGCAGACTAGGGGCATAGGCGCTTCAGGTTCTTTCAAGCTTGCTGGTAAGCCCGTGGGTTCAAAGAAGACCGGAAAGAAATCAGACGCAGAAAAGCCAGCTGCTAAAAAGTCTCCTATGAAGAAGACGGTTAAGGAGGAGGTAAAGCCCTCATCAAACTCGTCATTAAAGGCGAAGAAAACTGGAAAAGCGCCGGCTGCGAAGACCAAGTCGCCTAAGCCAAACAAGGTTGTGGCTAAGGCCACGAAACCAGCGAAGTAATTGAGGAGACTAATAAGAAATTGATAAAACAAACGGCCCTTTTCAGGGCCACAAACTTGTTTTAAATGTATGCAAACTAATTTATACCTTATTTTATCACTTTCGCGAATGTACTGTTATAAGTTTTATTTAACGTTAAGTATGCGCCCGTAAAATTTTTCCGAGGTGAGCGTAACTATATCTAAAAATCATTGCCACATTCACAAATTTTTAAACGGCAGTTTAAATGAGATGAGCAATACTTTTAAAAATACAAAACTTCATTTTCTCTATACTTAATTATATAAAATTAGTAAGTTAAGAACTTTCTCTTAATGTGAAAAATATTTGCTGAAACTTACTTGGGGTAATAATTTATCATTCATTTTATCATTAATTTTACAACCATTTTAAATTTATTCATATACTATTTTTGTAAATTATGTTAGTACAATATTGCACCATACATACACGAAATACATTATCCACAAACATCCGTGATTGTATTTTGACTATATTTGTTGCTTTTTGTTACCTTACCATAATTTCGAAGATTTTTGTGTATCTGATTACTGATAGTAATCATGTAATTTCTCGAATTCTACATTTTTGTTCTGCGTAGCATAAGTAACCTATGAAATGTGTTCTGTACTTAAAATAAAAACAGTGTTAGAAATATTCTAATAATCTTTTAGTTGGGTTTTTACAATAAACGTAAATTATTATATGCAAGGTAAAATTCCAATATTAAAATGATGTAAACTGTCAAATTGAAAAGTAGTTTTAACGTTTGAAAAATATGGTTGGCCCTGAAAAGGGCCGATTGTTATTAAAAAGATGGAAAATTAAATCAGTTTAAGCACGCTCCCCACGGATGCGTCTAGCCAACTGGATGTCCTTGGGCATAATAGTGACGCGCTTGGCGTGAATAGCGCAGAGGTTGGTATCTTCGAACAAACCAACGAGATAAGCTTCGCTGGCTTCTTGAAGGGCCATCACAGCCGAGCTCTGGAATCGCAGATCAGTCTTGAAATCTTGGGCGATCTCACGGACAAGTCGCTGGAAGGGCAACTTGCGAATGAGCAGCTCCGTGCTCTTCTGATAGCGGCGGATCTCACGAAGAGCAACGGTTCCGGGCCTGAAGCGATGTGGCTTCTTGACTCCTCCGGTGGCCGGGGCGCTCTTGCGAGCGGCCTTCGTCGCTAGTTGTTTACGGGGAGCCTTGCCTCCAGTAGACTTGCGAGCTGTCTGCTTGGTACGAGCCATCTCTCCGGTTTCTGTTGTTTTTACAATGCTTACTCAACGACAGCAAACAGTGCACTGATGCGCGAAACGGTAAAGCGTTTTTATTTTATGCCCGCAGTGAGGCGAATCGCCGCAGTGGATTGGGCGGTGGAGCGGTGGTGGGGGTAACAGCGGCTCGCGAATACGGATCGAGTCGTTGTCTCACGGCTATATAATGAGGGCGCTTAACGAGCGCGAGCATCAGTTCGCTGTTCTCTCTAGTTCAGTAATCATCTCCGCAACTCCACTATTCAGAGATGACTGGCCGTGGCAAGGGAGGTAAAGGACTCGGAAAGGGTGGAGCTAAGCGCCATCGCAAGGTCCTGCGAGACAACATCCAGGGAATTACCAAGCCTGCAATCCGCCGTTTGGCTCGTCGTGGCGGCGTGAAGCGTATCTCTGGATTGATTTACGAGGAGACTCGTGGTGTTCTGAAGGTCTTCCTCGAGAACGTCATCCGCGATGCTGTGACCTATACTGAGCACGCCAAAAGGAAGACCGTGACAGCCATGGATGTTGTTTACGCTTTGAAAAGACAAGGACGTACTCTCTACGGATTCGGCGGTTAAATTTCCTAACCAAACTTTAAAAACAATCGGCCCTTTTCAGGGCCACCAAATATTTTTACGTACATCTACTTATTCATTATCTGTTAACAATGTCCTATAGTAATTCGAGTTATGGAATTTTACATATCACTAACTTGTTGAAAAAATGAAATGATTCAAAAGCATTACAAACCAAATTTCTTTAATTTGAATTAAGTGTTCGAAAGTAGTAATTTATATTTAATACAATGGGAATAGCGACAACATACTTACCATTACTAGTAGTTACAAAAAATATAGCTAAGACCACTCGTAACATTATCGATGTTCATCTTTTATGAAAAAAAAAGGAAAAACACAAACGTCCTAGGTAAGTATTGTTCGTTTTTTATTAAAAGTAGATTTTAATGTAATCTGTGATATCGATCCCCTCCTGTACAACTTTCGTGTTTTACATATTTACAAATGTGCATTTCAATAATTAAATCGCAATAACTTGAAAAATAGGTATTCTAATTCTATGCAATCTTAATCTATTTAATCACTAGTCCGACTTATTTTTATAGTGCAGCACTAGTTTTAAAAATACTGCTCATAATAATAGTACTTGTCAATTTACTTTTAAACAGTTCTTCCTTTGTTACAACTTCATTACTTTCTTTCTGATTGTTTCAAACTCGGTAGTTGCATAGTCCGTCTTTTCCTCTATAATCTAACGAGTATCTTAATTAATAGTATTCATACTCTTTCCAGCCTCTGCAGCGGCTGCACTGTATAGTACCAATTTTCTTCTTCAGTGTTTTTCCATTCCTACGTATCATTAGATACATTCGTTTTCGTCGCGTTGACTTCCATTTTATTCATATCAGCATATCTTTCTAGCGTAAATATTGCTATATATTGCTGAGATTAATGTGCACCCCTGCTTCTCTTCCTTCTGTATTTGAAAGCTTACAATAATTTCCTCTTCTGTAACTACTTAATTTTTCATTTCCTTGTATAGGACAGGTATAATCCTGTCTCATTTTCTAATATCCTTACTTCATTTACTTTCCTCTTGTTTTTTAGTATAATGTCTCTGTCGATCAACACCGTTCTGAAATCTATAAATTCAACATACAGCTTTTCCATTTTCTTCTTCAGCAATGTGAGGATATGGTCTCTAATGTTCCTTTCTCTAAAATCTGCCCGACTTTTTCTCCAGCTTTTGTTATCCACTACTTAACCACCGTCTAATTCTTTTATCTCTAATATATTCGCAAGTATTTTGTATCCTAGGTCTAACAGACTCTCCCCTATAATGTTTTGTGTCATTTTCGTCTCGTTTGTGCATTTGATATATCCTCGTCGTTCCCCAAGATCATCATGACCATGATCTTTCCCTCTTCATAGTTCATTCAGAATTTACTTTATATAAATAATATATAGGTATATGTATATAGGTGACCTTTCCACTCTTCCGACTTCATAGCCTACACTAAGTATTTCGTCGCTTTTTTCTTGTTCTGTCTTTATTAGTGTCTGTTTATTATCTGCCTGTTCTTCCTTCCTCTGTATTATTAAGTGTTTTATTCTAGTCCCTACTGTTGAAGCGTCTTTTCATTCAGGCTTTTTTCTCAATAATACGAGCCTTTTAATTTAAAATTATAATTTATTTTGTTGAAATATAATAGTTCTTTTATTGGAGATCAATGTGCGAGTACTTACGTGTAACAGAAACCAACAAAAAAGATTATAATAGTAAGTATGCGACAAAAGCTTCAATTTGAACATTGCGATTCCAACAACAATTATGATTCCTCCGGAGAATATCAGCAAAGATCAAAGATAATTAATAAATCATTGAAAATTTTTAAGCTATCTTTGATTGCTTAATATCTTCCTGAGGAATCAATATTCTTGTTTCTGTAACATAAGTACTTGCAGTGATCCACAAATACAGGATATCATTTTTCAACAAAATGCACTATATTTAACATTAGGTAGATAGCTTATACAAGATAGATGAGCAGGTTGACAAAGAACCGACAATAATAAAGGGAGAAGAACTAAACAAAATAGATAGAAGGCTATGAAGACGAAAGAACAGAAGGGTCACCTAAGTACCTCACGGAAAAAAAACAGTTATAAAATAAAAATAAACAGTATCGAAAACTAAATATTTTATTAAGGTATGATTTGGTTGTTATAAAAAATGTTTTGAATTATCATGCTATTTAAAACAAACTTTTATATGAAATTCGATTGAAAAAAAATATATTCAAATAAAGCTAATGAGTTTGATGAATTAGTATAGTTTGTGATTCCGTTCAAATAATTGATGGCCCTGAAAAGGGCCGATTGTTTAATTATGGGGAGTCGTCCAAGGTTTACTTGGAACTGGTATACTTGGTTACCGCCTTGGTACCTTCGCTGACGGCGTGCTTGGCAAGTTCACCAGGAAGCAGAAGCCTGACGGCCGTCTGGATCTCCCGAGAGGTGATGGTAGACTTCTTGTTGTACTGTGCAAGGCGAGAAGCTTCGGCGGCGATGCGCTCGAAGATGTCGTTGACGAAACTATTCATGATACTCATCGCCTTGCTGGAGACGCCGGTGTCAGGGT
>UXGD01001541.1:0-33816 GCA_900474315.1 Torymus auratus
AACTCGTTCACCGCCGCACGTCTTCGTAAATCCCTTTTTTTGCAAGGACCTCGCGCACCCCCCGGGTATTTGCGTTTCACACTTGTTTAAATGATTCACTATTAAAAATGTCCTTAATTTTAAAAAACTTTAAAATTACAAATTGAAACTGAATTTTAAGAATAATTTAACTGAACGTAATTTAATTTACAAACTCACTAGGTTTAATACAAAAACAATAAAATTTCGGCTCAAGTGTAAATAAATGCCAAATTTGAAATTTTATTTTTCCCGCTATGTATATGTGCCGCCAACCAGAGTCTGGTTCGTGCACCGCCGCCAGGCGGCGCACCCTCTCCCTGTGGCCTCACGTACCTATATAAGTAAGTCGGACCGAGAGGATATAGGAACTCCGCAGCGCGTTGCCGATCACCCCGCCAGTCTTTATCACTCTAACATGTCATTAGAGATGATAAGCCTCCCCTTTTTTTATGATAATTTTCCTCTTTCCATCTTCTTCTTCAACAATTGGAGGTTACATCCCCGTTATTATGATTATTTCGATAAATTATTACGATTAGAAAATATCAAGTTATTTTCAAGACAGACAAGATTCTTTACATTCTTGTTGTTGTATTGTCTTGAATATTGAGGCAAGACAATGCAATATCAAGATTAATATTGCTATATCGTGCAGTCCTATAGTACAGCCCTGGAAAACAAGTATTTTCGTTAGCTAATCGTCGCCCTTCTCACATTCTGCAGATTTACGAAAAACTGCCTTTGCAGCCTCACTGAATCAGCGCTGCGAAATTTATCGCGCGCTCAAGTGCCCGTAATGGCGCTCTGCTCCTTTATAATTAAAACGGCAAGTTGCGCGTGCGCGCACGGGCGACGCATCTGCCAGAGTTGCGCACACGCGCAAGAGTTTCACCCACCCCCACCCCTTTTTCTCAAGGGGAGAGCCGTAGCAAAAGACGCGCGTATACACGTACGCGCGTCTCCGCTATCCATTAAACTTCCGTTGATTATTTGAGTTTGTTTACGGCGGCTGCAGCGGCGGCGGCCAACAGCAGCGGGGGCGAAATGATTTACGGAGATAGACCCGCCGCGAGTTCGCGTATCTCGTTCGTAAGTTATACGTGTTGCCAGAGTCGTTTCCTTTAACTGCGTGTTTCGTGTGTCGGATGCTTTGGAAAATAATGCGATGCAGCGTTGGAAGTAGTCCTGTTAATTATTCAATGGTGATTCAGGGTTTGTAAGCTCACCGCCTGCAGGTAGTAGCCATAGCTACTATAGAGCTTTTCCCCCGATCTTTCCAACTTGTCGGAGGCTTCGCGGGGTAAAGTCGGTTGTTTGACTACCTGAGAGTAGTTACTTCAAAGTCATCATTACGTATTGTACATACAACTCGGGACGTAAGGAGGACAAATGTCTTTTAAGAATATAAATTGTTTTTTTCATTTTTTATTAACAATTTTCATTTAATAACGTGAGCCAGCAGCTGGTATTTTAAGCTACCAATTAGCCACTACCCTCACCTCTGGCTTGTTTCTAATCGTCATGATATTGTAATTGTACTTCAAGACTCTTTTTATTCTCCATGTTTATTCTTATACTCTATCCACAACAGTATATATTGATAATATATACAAGTTATAATATATATAAAGTTTGTATGTGTACCTTTTTAACACCCGGGTAAGTTTTTTAAGATAGAAATGCAATTTAGAAATATCAGTCTTAATTTAAAAAAAAAGAATTGGGAAAAACATTATTTTAGAGCTTTTTTTTACAAACAGACTTAAATTATTAATGAATATTCTTAAGATGATCGTTCATTGATGATTTTCAAATGAATGGAGTATGCAATATCAAAACGTACCAAGATGTTTATTTAAGCCTTAGTACATATAGTCGACGTTTCGAGAGATGTAAGTGGCTCTCCTCATCAAAACTTCATGTATAAGCTATCAATAATTACAAAGTTTATTTGAGAGTAACAGAATCTGTTGTAGATCATTTGCTGTCTACAAGATATTCAGTCACTCTCAAACGAACTATATAATTATTGATAGCTCATACGTGAAGTCTTGATAAGGCAAGCCACTTAAATCTCTCGAAACTTCGACGTATATAATGTACTAAAGCTTAAAAAATTATTATTGATTTTTACTTTTTTTTTAAAGACATACTATATTTTCTTGCTATAAAATTAATTTATGACTAACGAAAATTTCCCATTCTATCCAATCCTTAATGAATCTTATCGAGTAGAAAAATGATATAAAAGAGTGAGGTTACGAATAAAATAAAACAGAATTATTTCTTATTAATCAATATCAACTTAACATAATAAAATTCTTACTTCAAATTACTGACAATGTAATGGTTTATAAATAAGGAACTTTGATATGATACCTATAAGATTTCGAGTGGAGGAATAATGTCACAAAACGAGGCCGACGACTGAAATGAAGCACTTTAATATAATATAAGATTTATTAATTATTTATCAATGCCTCTGTAGAAATCAAAACTCAGAAATTTCGAATCTAGGAATTCTGTCAAAAAGTGAGGCCGACGACTGAAATAAAGCATTTTAATATAAGATATAAGATTATTGGAACGTAATTTTTTTAAACGTTTACGTAGCTCAAACGAAATTTCTCTCTGTCTACTTTAACAATCTTTTCCAATGGTTATTATAGCATGAATATTTACAAAATTATGAACAAAAGATACTATATTTAATAAATAACGACATTTCAGCACTCCATAACTGATATGTTTGTGTATAAAAATTAATAATTGGTACTTAGCTTCATTTTCAGACATTAGAATCACTTTTTAAAACCTATTGCAATCCGTTTCTTGCCAAAATGTGGTACTTTCACAATACGATTGCTAGATACAATTTGCAAAATCCCTGCTGCATCTCAGTGTGCAAAAATAACTGAATTTGATCCTCATTCCTCACTAGACCACGTCTCCTCAAATTACGTTTTCACGAGCTTGCGAGGCGCGCGGGCCTACCTTGCCAACTTCCAAAACCAAGGCAGCACGAAAGAGAGACAGAGAGAAAGAGAGAGAGAGAGAGTGACAGAGAGAGAGGGATAAAACTTTACGGTCGATCAAACTAAATCTCATTCGCAATGTTGTATGTCCCGAAATAGCGGTGCTGCACAATCCGCATTGCAAAGCAAGGAACATAAACCTCCATGCATACATAGATGTCAGCCAAAGGTAGAGAGAGAGAGAGAGAGAGAGAGAGAGAGAGAGAGAGTAGGGGACTAGACTCTCATGCAGTATTGATAAGGCATGCAACGCGAGCGAGGGCAGCTTGTAAACCTCCCCTCTCTCTCTCTCTTTCTCTCTCTCTTTCTCTCTCCCTCTCTCCCTCTCTCTCTCACTCTCAGCCACAGGACGTCGCCCGAAACTCTCGGCCTGTCCGCCTCGAAATAGGAGAAATCACGCATTGGGGATTAAGGAGCAATATTGTCGGCGGCCAAGCCGTGAGTCGCTCGAACAGCAATGGAGTAATGTACTAGCTGTATATATGTGTGGATGTGTATGCATATATATATGTACATTGTGAAGCGTGCGAAGTCCAAACAGTGGCATCCAATTATTGTTCCCTTGATTCGGTCTTCGAGGACGTGTATGAAATTTTCATCGAGGATATTTGAGTAGGGTAAAACAAATAATTGGATGAGAATACGCAAATGTATTAAATTAATTTATTTAGATTAATATGTCAGTCGATTATTTATTCTTCTTCAATGAGATTATACGAAAATATTTTATTCATTTTATTTACGTGAAAAATTATTTTTTGTGCAGACCATAACTTTGAAAGAACTTGATACGCTGGTGGTGAAATTTCTGGTAGCCCACATTTAATGAAAAAAGTGGACACCAACACGCATGCATTGTGTGTACCAACACGCATGTACATTGTTTAGGCTTGCAAGTTGGACTTGAGCATCGAGCGCCGAATATTTCCCAATAACGTTTCGCTTTATTTACAGGCGCGTCGGTTAGAGTTGGTTGAGCAACTTTACGCTTTGGCTTTGCGTCCTCGTTCATTAATCCCTTTACAGGCTAGCAATTCGTGTACGCTCAGTTGGCACAACAACTCGGACCCAGCCCTTAATGTATTCAATGAATTCCAACCATTTAATTTATGAATTCAGTGTATGTTACGCGCGTGCGCGCACATACATACACACACAAGTCTTTGACTGATCCCCGTTTCGGTGGGACGTGCGCAAGCAACTTTTGTGACCAGCGGGTTGCTGTGCACTCTACAGCAAACGACAATTTGTTCTCGCAGCTGTGGTAGTCTGCATCGTTTGCCGTGACTTTGCATCCCAATAGCTTTGCGGTTATCTCAATTAGGTAGTAATTGCACTCAATTCTCGAGTACCGGGTTTTAGAACATTTTTAGAAATCTGTGGTTTTTTTTCAACTTAGAAATTAAAAGTTCATTTATAATTTTGAGAATGTATTTGAAAATTTCTTTCCTTATTGTATTGGCTTTTTGATGGGTTAGCAGAATACTGCGTGATACCTGATCAACGACCTGGATAGATACGAGCTCATGTAACTGAAACAAAAGGTTGATAAAAGCAATATGGCAATCGTAGACCTTCGTAATTGCATCGATGCAATTACTTTAATTAATAATTAATCAATAAGAAATTTGTTTCTAAAACCAATATCATTTGCCGAGTATTCATCCTGTCACCTATAACATCTGCGAACTCCATTTATACGGAAAAATTTTATACGGCTATAAGATGGAAAACAGTTTAGGTAACAGTTATAGCAAAGCAAACATCAGTCATCAATGTTCTTCACATTTAGTTAATGACCGAACATTGGATTTCATTTTAGCCTGGAAACGTTGAACCGTATTGCCCGAATATTCTCTGCACTTATAAGAGAGACGCATAACCCCTAATGGTGACATATCTCGCATATGAAACAATCCAATTGGCGATATGCGCGAAAAAGGCGTACGGCCAACTTTTTACGACGAAAATTAGCCTTCCGCCGTATCCTCTCGCATATACATCCTTTTTGACATTTTGTCCTTCTACCTACACTCAGGTTTATACGACTCTCGGCGGCACATTCAAGTAACCGCATGACAATAACTGGCTATGATCCAAATTATTTTATTAGCTCGCCGTGGAGGATTCCCTCGGCTGCTCACGAATTGGAAATGCGCGCACGCGCATCCGAAATTACCGTCGGCAAACTATGGCGTACGTCCCGCTCGGCCGCTGGGTTATTACGCGCGCGCGCGCCCGCGCGTTTCGCCCGATGAAGTTTTCATGGTCCGGCCAGATAGGTACGAGCGTTCTGGATTTCACGATCGGGGACGATCCTCGCACGGCTGCGGAATATGCGCGCCGCTGGCCAAGTTTCATACGTGTGCAGCGCGTTGACGAGCGTGTAGAAACGAGCAGTCGTGATTTTTAGGAGAATATCCTACCTTTGGGGTGTCACAGATTAGACTGACAATTCGGGATATATTTCGGGATGTGGAAATAGAAAGAAGCGACAGTAATATAGATATCGTTTCTATGGATACTGAAGTTTTTTATTATGCCCGCAATCTTTATAAAAAACCGCTACGCCTGAGTTGGTACCATTGCGAAGTAGATCCCGAGTTGGTACCTTTTCGAAAGGGACTCAGATTTGGCACCTTTTCGAAGCGGATTTGGAGTTTGTACCGTCCTTTACCAACCCGACAATATGTTAATACAGTGGAATCCATACCACTATTTTAATATTTCACCCGTACGTAAACAAATATCTCCTGTAAGAGAAGCTGAAGTCAAACGGAGACGCATCACTTTACCGACACGTTTAAAAAAAAATGTTTCTATATTCTTCTCGTTCATGATCTATGCTATGAGAATTTATAAAGGTATGGGAATGAATTTCAAATAGTTCAGGAATCGGTGGCATAAATTCGACATAAAATTTTTATCAGCTACGATTGCACGCGGCGAAATGAATTGTAACTATAACTTATAACTCACAAGGAGAGTGAATACCCTATACGAGAAATGATTTCGCGGGTATCTATAAATGAAGTCAAGCATTTGCAATTCAAGTTAATAGGATCTTTTTCTTGAGATATGGGTCGTTTAATCTCAACCATTATTTATTTTATTCAAAACTTATGTCTCTTCTATTGACTGTCGCTTTCCAAGAATTTATGTTGTAATAACGAGAAAAAAAGTTCATAAAATAATCAGAAAAGCTATAATTTAAGCTTTGTTCACTTTGTTGTTGTATTTTCACAAAAATATTTATTCCTGAGGAAATTATAAGCAATCAAAGACAGCATCCAATTTTTCTTCTATTTAAAACACTTACATTTTAGCGTTCTCTCTACATTTATAATCTTTCTTACTTGTTATCATAACATAAATATTTCAAGGTGTAAGTTAATAGAGGAGACATAGGTTCTGAAAAAAATAAATCATATTTATATAGAAAAGGGGCTAACGAAATTGAATTAAAATCCTGGTCTTCGTTTTTAGATACCAAAAATCGATTCTAGAAGCACCATTGAAATTCATCTCCCAGAAAGTAAGCACTTTTCTTCTGAGTATAATAATAACTCATAAATTCATAAAATACACTTCTGAATAGTTATCGTTCACTAAAAATTTTTTTTATCTTCCAGAATTTTTATTCGAGCATCAAAAATTATTGGCGAACTTCACATATAGGAGCCATAGCTGTACATATAAGGTATACCTCATCAGGATCTGAAATTTCCTTTGTCCATGCATCTTCCAGGCAACCGTTATACATATCTAGTCAACGAATTTCCATAGTTGCACCCCGGCGAGCACTGTAGCCGTCATTCGCGTATCCGACACCCCCTTTTCCGATAACCCATTCAAATGTCATTACTCCTCTAGAAGGCCTTCGTCGTCCTTCTCCTCGTAGCAGCTCGAGAACTACCTCTGAGTCGTTCTAACGAGTACCGTCTTTGAACCGCAGCTGCGTAATAAGGCTGGGGCACGACCCTGTATATACATTCGCCCAACGTCCCCGCATTTGTTGCACGCACCGCCACATCGAAGCAAATAAGTCCTGCCCAACGTTAACAACTGTCGACGCGCGAATGGCTTCCGAAATCGGAGGCAACTCTCCTATTATATATATATATATACGTGCTTGTTAGGGCACCTCGCCGAACTCGGGGACATATCACGCAGCGATGAACTATATATTATATATAGCTATACTGTCACAAGGTGGTCGACGACGTGGCTGGAGTTTGCCGTTATGAAAACTAGAGAGAGCCGTTTATACAAGATATTTAACAAGAGGAGAGATAAGTTAATTGATTGATTGCACACCGTATACGATTTATTGTACTGTTAGCTCTGCAGGTGAATGTTTTGTGATATTTGATAAGTTACGATATAAATTGCCTCAAAGTGATTGCATTAATTGATTCTCTTGAAATTAATTCCAGTGAACCATAGGTATGCTTAGTTTTACGCATAAAGGGGCTGAAAGATAATTGAATATGTTGTTCTGATTATTTGTTTATGAAAACTTTCTATGATTTCAATTATTATAACGAACATTTGAATATGAATGATGCCGTGTGTTACCAAGTTTTGATGAAGTTTCCATACTACGTAACTCCAATCCTATTAGAGTGATATCTGTCATCTTGTAACTTACACTTCGATTGCAGCATGCATGTGCTGCATTCTGTCGAGTCCTATTACCCATCCAATTTCTCTATAAAATCGATTCCAATAGCCGTTTATCATCTGGATACAATATACTATCGACACTGGAATAATTTTTGACAACATAGACTAATTTATTTCTGAATAACTATAAGAATTAAATAATAGAAATACTTTCGTTTTAATGAATCATACCATAGTTAATTTAACGTGAGTATTTGACATTCTGAAATAATGCAGCGAATATTGCATGATTTTCAAATTTCTCAAAAACCTGGTTTCCAACAATATTGCTAACGAGCCCTGATTACAAAACGTTTACATATTTTCAATGTAAAACTTGGACAAAATTATTGAAAAAAAAAGATGAAAGCAAGGAACAGCAATGCAAGAGACAAAAACAAAACAACGAAAAATGAGAGAAGTGGGGCACGCTGGTTCACCTCCGGATTCATCTCTCGCACATGTAAATGTGCAGGCAAGAGACAGGGAGTGAACGAGACGAGCGTGCGTAGGCCGGCGTATGTATATGCCGGCGGCGGCAGATCCAATTTATGCTCTCCTCTATAAATCCGCTTCATCGTCGCTGCGCGCACTCGACTCTCCTCCTGACCACTCGACCGCTTGCGCGTATTTTTCATACGCGCGCTAAAAAGAGTCGGAGAGAGAGAAAGGGAGGCGTGCAAAATCGTGGAAGCCGGCGCGGCGAGGAGAAAAATTTTCACGGTGTTGCAGCGCCCGACGTACCGCGCTACAGCGCGATATTTTCGTGATTCTCGCCATTTACCTCGCGTCCGCCGTCGGGATTAAAAAGATTTACGACGGGAATTATATTAGTTTTTGTGAATTATATTGCAATTAAATAGGCGATTGTTGAAGAATAATTTCATGACAGTCGAACTATTTATTGTATATACAATTTTATTTATTTTACACTATTTTTATTATTATTTATACTTAATTTGGTATGAAAATATATTAAAAAACATTTATTTTTATTTCCGTTCCTATAATATCACGTTGAACTCAATTAAATTATTCGAGTGTTAATTTGTTTGCTTTCTTTATATGTCTGGAAGAATATCAGAATGTAACTCGACATTAAAGAAAAACATGTTCTATCGTCGCTTGTTAGGTTTAAAACATTTTAAAATAAAGTTGGCATACACAGTATAAAAGAAGAATATTGTTCTACTGATAAAAATATGAAACATTTTCATACTAAAAATTAATCATTGTTGCTAGACCATTAGCTAATAAAGACGTTTTAAAAATGGCCTGCAGTTTTCTCATATGAGACACATTTTTTTAAACCTTTTTCTTACATTTTAAATGGACTACAGCCACTTTATCACCAAAAATTAAGTATTTATTCATTGAAATTCTCGAAATAAATTTTGTTTTCCACTAAAATCCATATCAATTGTCAACATTTATGATTCTAATCGTTCAGTAACGTTTGATACTAAAGTAAAACATGCATGTATATATAGAGATATACGAAGAATATTAAACGAATAAAGTCTAATTTCAGGAAATAACGATTATGAGTATTTTATACTCAATCCCAATATTGCTCAACGAGAAATTGCAATGAATAATCAAATGACATTTCTATAAATTCACAGTATATAAATAAATCTCTAATAAATATCTATCAGATATCTATTATTACTGGGGCAATTTACTACCATTATACTTGATATGTTGGAATATTTTAATTTCTTTACTAAGTATAAGCACTAAATACAGCTAGAACAGACTATTTTTTACTATTTAAAATGTCCGCAGTTCTACCAGGGTTGAACCAGGAAATACTTACTTACATAATTACTGTTTTATCGTTCATACTCATAGATCCCTTGCACGTATCCATTAATCTCAAATTAACGATAACACCGACAGAGAAAATTATCCCGACTCGCGTGACATCCCTCGTTTGCTTTTTCGCGCTTTTTTTCGCGCTCATATACACGAAGGAGCTCCGACGACATATTTACGCGCGCCACGCGTGTTTGCCCCCCGTTGATTACTGTTTGACGTGTGTGCATGATGTGTGTGTGTATGTGTGTGTATTCCTCGCATACGCCAGCCGAAGTTCTGCGTGTGGGAAGCTTCTAATCTCCGCGTGTATATACGGTAGAGAGCGACTCGCTTTTGACTCACTCTCGTTGCGCGCCGTGCCGCAAGCGCGTGTAGCCTGCATATGTCGAATTTTCTTCGCCCGCACGTAGAGGTGCTTTTCGACGCGATAGATGAAGAGCTTTGCCGTCGTCTACGACATAGGCTCCCTTCGCGTTGGTAATTGCAGAGAAGATGGTTTAATTTTTATCTCATTTAATAAGGTTAGCTTTAGTTTGCGAAATTTAACGTTGCTATATGACATTGATGTTGTCATTTGGTACACCTGTCTATATGTATACCAAAATCCAAAAAATCCTCTTTATATACAGCTGGGCTTCGTATTAATCGGACATCTGATGGAAAAGAAGTTTCGCGGCAAGAGTTTTAACATACCTTTAAAAAAATAAAGATTTTGCAAGAAAGACATGCACAACGATTCACTCGTGTATAAATTATTTACTAGTTGACCAATAAAAAACTTATTTAAATTGAATTCAGAAAATGTTATATAACAAATCTTTCTATAACCGTCCCCATAAACATATCCCAGTTTTTATATATAACGAATAATTAAAATTTTAATGTTCACCGCTTCATGCATCCTGTTTTTAAAATAGCATTATCTCAATTTCAATAGATCTCATTACTCCGGAGTGTTATACCACTGAAGAGCCGGTGAACAAACTGGCGCGCCTCGCATAAAGACAATCTCAGCCACAGCCGTCGTGCCGCGCTTTAATCGCTGCCCGCACGCCACAGAGAAAAAAAAAGAGGAGACGATTATCGACCGCTGATGAGCCTTTGTTTACCATGGAATAACGGCGTACACTTGCACCGACAGCTCATGTCATTAAGAAAGCTGCTTTTTTTCAAAAGCACATAGAGGATATCACACGTCGCCCAGCAACGTCAACGACAACAAGGTCCAAAGCGCACGCCTTCATTATCAGTGAGAAGGCAAACGCACTCGTGCAGTGCGTTTCATTTTACCTCCGTGCGTCTCTACACGTGTACCTGCTTTCATGAAAAGAAAAAAAAATAACACTCGCAACGTTGTACAATCTTCAGGCTGCAAGAACACACAGACATGACTCTTTTCATATAGTCACAAGTGCGCGCGCATGAGGTCCTATAGTCTCGCTTTTATCTCTCGGTGCATATCGTATTTGAATCTGTCTGCTCTCGGTTTTCTGATGCTTTTTTTTCATCCCCTGTGTTTCTTCTTGCCCGCGCAGATGTATATAGACACATTGACCGTTGAATCGTCTCAGGGCACTACTTTTCGACATCTTTTATACTTTTTCTCCTCTTTGTATTATTGTATGCGACCTACGTAAATATGTGAAAATTTAAGAAACGTCTTCGCGATAAAATTGATTCGTTTTACTGCTCGATAGCTCTCGCTTTCCCCCTACATTTTCAAAGCAAGCAATGAAAGTTTCATAAGAATAAAAGTAGATATTATTATTATATTCCTCAGAATATCAAGAGTTATATATGGATTTTGAAAGCGAGGCATTGTGCTATTTCAATTTTAAATTATCAGAAACAAAATGTAATATCGTACTTTACGGCATATAGGCATATCAAAATGCCAAAAAGTATTATTTTTGTGCTGTATAATTTAAAATGTTTTTAATATATTTCGTAAATATATATAATAATTTTTAAACATATAATAACAAGAAAAGAATAAATTATTCAATATGAACAATTTCTTGTTTGTTTCAGGTAAGCCCGACAATGTCACGTGTACTTTTGGAAAAGAATCAAAGTTCAACAGGAGTATATTTACAACAAGTATATATATACAACTCGTAAACATACGAAAATATTATTTCCAAATATATTTTTCACTAGAATCTTTGCGAATGATTTCGATTTTCAATGAGCCTATACAAAAATCAAACCCTAAAAATTCCTGTAGACTGCGCACGAAACCAATCCGTTCGAGCTTTCAAGCGTACGGCAAACATCAGGTCCAACGCATTATTTCCCCGACCGCGTTTCGTTTTTCTACTGACCGAGCAATGATTGCAAAATAGAGTGGAAGCTACTGCGGCGCCAGCACCGACGAAATGTAAACTTTATTCTGTACCTGAAGTTGAATTTTCGTACTGCCGTTCGAAATCGGACAATGTTTACTCAATTTGTTTTTACCTAATAGAAAAAAGAAATTAAATCAATTCAAACGAACACATTATTCTAAAATCTTTGTTTTCATACAATGAAAAATCGTAAGTGAAATTATGAAATAAGTTTTTCAGAGTTAATATACTTATTTTTGTTGTAATAAATGTAAAAATTTTATTTTCACAAACATCAGACAACGAAAATACATATACCACAATTAGCCACCCAAATAATAACGAAATAAAATTTCCCAACTACACAATAACGACTGTATATTCGTACACCTATCGCATACCCATAGAGTGTTTAGCTCCCGGAACAAATAAACCAGGCTTTCCGGTAAAATACCGTAAGACCTCGAGAGTACGGACCTCTGCGACGCGCCGTAACTTCGACTTTATCGACTTTGCCCGTTAGAAAAATGATCATTTCTATTTATACACCTCGCGCGCGCGTCGGCATCGTAAATCGATCTTTCCATTTTTTTGTAAAGAGAGAGAGAGAGTGACCGCGAGTTTCAGGGCGCGACGACGAATATCAACGAGAAAATTCGGCGTGTGGCCGCGCGCTCTGGCTGAAAAGCCGATGGACCGGGGGGCAGATTTCTGCCTCGTAAATATTTACGCACAAGTTAGCAAACCGCACGCCCCCCTAGTATGTCGTCGTTCTATCGCATTTGCATGTCGAATTCCTGCTGCGCGCGATTTCTGAATGCGCCTGTACGCGTGGAAGCGCACTAAATATATATATGTGTATATATACTACGCGAATGCGCGAGGGTTTAAATGCACATATAGATTCATGGGGTCGCGCTTTCCAATATTCACACTCGCCGCGTGATATATCTATATATGTATATAAGTATGCACGATATCAATATTAAATGGTGAGCCCCCCATTTAAGCCGATCTTAAACTATCGAGCTTTTAGTGTCGATTGTACGATCGGGCGAGGTGCGCATATAGGCTAGAATATAGTGGGAATTGTGACGAAGAGAATTTAACGATGATTTGCGATGGGATCGTATATCTTGAATTTTATTATAGCAAAGATCTTGATCGATGCCCGGCTTATATTGCGAATAGTATTCATAGTATAATATTATATATATCATCGGCGATATTTATATCTTCGTGCGTCGATTTTATTACTAATTATTTATGACGATACTTAAAGGTAATCTTAGTGTGCCGATATATCAATAAACAGCGTTGGCATACATTTATTCTGAACAAATAGCTTCAATAACGTTAATGCATGTATTGTAGTTGACCAATTAAAAACTTTTATCTAGTATCGGTAAGCTAGATTCATACTATCTGTTGAGACGAACTTTTGTACACAACTTCATGACATTATTCGAGAATTTGAATGTGTAACGGCTACTCTCTTATTTTTCGAAGCTCGCATCGTTTAGAAAAATTGGAGCTTCGCAAAAGTTCCTGTGAGAATTTCATGTGTACAAAATGTTCATCAGGTGGTGTAATATCTTTTTAGTACATTTTGTACAGAACAAAAACTTCGAGGCCTGGTAGACCTCAATACATCAAATTTCAGATTAGTACTTGCAATCGTACGATTTTCATTAGCATGGGGCTATTTCGTACAGTTATGTCTGGGCAAATTCGTACGTATAATTAGTATGATGATTTAGAAGATTTTAAAATGCACTTACGGAATAACCGTGACCTAGCCTCGGGGTTGGGGCAATTTCGTACAAAACGATGTCTTTTTCTCAATTGATCAATTTTAGATCAATGATTGACAAAAAATAAAGGGTCCATAACAAGTTTTTGAGTCAGTTATAACACTAAACTTAGTATTAATACTTCGGTAGAGATTTAATTATTTTTGTACCGAAAAAGATAACTACTCTCGAAAAAAGTGTACGAATTGGCCCCGCTTTTCAGGATACGTCGTAAAAAGCGACTTTTTCTTCAATTCAGTACAGTTTAATAATTAACAAATAATAAAGGGTCCATAACAAGCATTTTAGTCAGTTATTACACTAAACTTAGTGTTAATACTTCAATAGAGTCAATTATTTTCGTACTGAAAAAGATATACAACTGCTTCAAAAAAAAAGGTGTACGAATTTGTCCTACTCTCCCCTAATATATAAATAAATATATCCAAGTCGAAATACAACAACTTTATTAAATTGAGCTTAGCCACTGATCCCCAGCCATGAATCGCGAAACGCGGGGGCAATCTTTAAATGGGTGCAAATTGAGGTGTCGCGTGCATGTATGTGTGTATATATGGGCGCGCGCAGAATCGATTGGACGCGCGCGACCACTGCACGCGCGCGCTATTGACGAAGTAATCGCATCATCGAATGTTTCACTCAAGTGGACGCTGCGTTTAATTGACGTGCGCCGAGCGAGAACACGCGCGCGAGTGATGATCAATATTCTATTTTGAAAGCACGAGCGTGAAAAGAGGGAGAGAGAGAGAGAGAGAGACCGCGAAAGCATAATAATATATATATATATATAGGAATTATGGGAATAAACGCCACAGCAGTTCATCGGGCGTTCGGCAGCAGTGCATCAGTCAAATATTACCGAGGTGCAGCTATATGATGGTTGTGACGCTTTGAATGAAATATAATAATGTCGGTTTGGACCCTATGCATGTATAGGCTCGGAATTGGACGCCTGCGCGGAATCGGTGCATTATTATAAGAGAGAATTTACGTATATATGCATGACGCGAGTCTCGATCTCCTGTAGATTGAATGAAAAACAACTGACGTAATGTGGTTAAACATAGCTGCTGTATTTTTAAACATATCGATTTTAACTTTATATAATGTGGTTCTCTAATAAATATCGTAATTATATAGTTAAATACAAGCCAGAATACATAAGCTATGAGAGATTAAATTTTTTTATATAATATAAGTGATAGGCATACCAAGTTATTTTCTCATAAAGTATAGTTGTTGAGATATTTTTGAAACTTTCCGGAAGTTAACTCTGTATCGGAAGAGTACTGCTAAACTATCTCAGTATTCTCTTGTCGTAGCGAATTGGGATTTATCTTACTTCTTTATATGTGCAAGAATTAGATGAGTAATAGTAATTGATCATTGCAAACAAAATTTTAATCCTGCATATACATCAAAAGTTTAATGATTGTTAAATAACTTCGATAATGAAACATATGCATACTTACCTGATTACAAAATGGCGAAGATTTGGAAAGATGTTCAGAATTAAAATAATTATGAATATTATAGTTTCTCAATTTTCCACGTGTACGCCATCGTTGCGCATGCAGACTATATCATGGTTAAGTCTGTTATTAGTTAATGAAAACCACATTCTTACAAAATTGCTCGTCTCATCATCGCGGTATAGTAGTAAAAATCTTTTCGCTGAATTTAATTTAGAGTTCATTTCCGAGTCTGCAAATTATTGACCTGGCAATAACTCCGCTCATGGCAATGAAAATCAGAGATCCAAAAAGCTATCCAAACTATTACGATCGCTTGGTGAAATCGAATCCCCCTCGCCCCGTGCGCAGGAGTATTCTCTTCGCAAATCAACCATAATATATAGAACAAGGATGTGTTCCCAGACCGCGCCCTCATGTCCGGGACCAAATTCCCGATCCTTCCCCCTCGCGAGATGCTGATTATTTCCGGATCGCGTGTACCTATAGAGAGCCGAAGAACGGGAGACGACGCGCCCGACATCCGATACACTCGCGAAATTGCTGGCGCGAGCGGTCCAGTATCAGCACGTAATTCCACGGCATCGCGTGTATATATACGCCTCTATACGCGTTGCACACTCGGGGGAGAGTCGAGGCGGCACCGTTGCTCCTCGGATTTCCGTCTGAGGGCCGTGGATATATACTCGAGAGTTACTCGCAGCTCTTCTTGCGCCAAAGGCACGCACTTTGCTGGCTGACCTTTGGTTGCCTCCTCGCGCGGTATCCCCTTCTCTCTATACATCCAAAAGTGAATGGCAGCTCATGTATGGATGAGTTTTTGCTGTTGTCTTTCACGCTTTGCAGTATTGGTTTACGTCTAATACGTGCGGTTTCGGATTACGTGATAGTGTAGTGGTGAAATCTATATACGCGATTCGCAAGTTTAGAGGAATTAGCTATTGTCATATATTTTTCATTCTTTATTAGATGATAATAGCAAGATTCACGCGCTTTTTTTCTGTCCAGAATGTTTCGAATCAAAATTTAAAAATAAATAACCTTTTCTTTTGTTATTAATCAGTACCAACTTCTGATATTTTGATTTTTGGAGTAAATATCAAGGATACACTTTTAACAAAAGTACCAAGATAAGATTTTTAAAAGCAGTCTTATTGTCGAAAGATTTCATCCGTCACTTTATTAAAGAGGGGAGGATACCAATATAAGTAGTTTAAATTTGTTATTTATACAATTGGGAATCACAGGTTTCCTTTTAATCCAGATATAATTAACACTATTTTTTTTTTTTATTTTCTATCTTGATTATGTATCCAAAACACAAAGTACAGTAATGACAAACAAAAAATAGTCATTCGTGAAAATCGCGAATGTGAAGACTATCATCGTTACAAACGTTTCTCGCGAACAGCACAATATATACTATCCGCACGGACATAATCAGAAAATTACATCAATTTTAGCGCTTAGTCAGCCGCGCGCGCAGCAATGCCGAGAGGGCTATCCCAGAAGCTTAGCTCATATCGTATTATACGTCAAATGTCACACACTCAACTCTGTCTCTCTCTTTCTTCCTTCCTTCCTTTCCCCCTTCCCCGCTCATTCGAAAGCTCGCGAGTGCAGTTCCTGCTACCAGACGTGCCCGGCTTACGTACGTAGCCACGAGTCGCGATCCTTTTGTCTCCCCTCTCTCTCTCTCTCTCGTGAAATATGTATAATGCAGACACACACAACGCCTCCTCCTCCGGCTGGGCGCAAAAATATAGCCCCAGCGCGGCCTGGCCGATCAATGAATGCTCAATGAGCGCCGGACAATACTTTTGCGCGCGTCCTCTAGACACTTTATCCGCGCGACACACGGCCAACGTGCGCGCGCGGCTGACTCACCCGTCGCTGCCGCGTGCCGCGCCGGCTCGTGGGTGTTCAGCAGCAGCAGCAGCTACTCTCTTCTTTTTACTCCTCTCGTTGCGTGCGCCTGCCGTCGCCCCCTCATTGATTCCGTCTCACTCTCTCTCGCGCGCGCGCGCTCTCTTTGTATCTTATGCGGCCAGGCCGTTTTATTCTTCCGCCCGTGTGCACATTGCAATGTAGCCGGTGCGCAATGTGCTGTGTGCAGTTTTTTTTTCTTCTCTCTCTTTTTTTGCTGCGGAGGAGAGAGCAGGTGAGAGGAGGTTGTTAAACCCGTTTTGTGAAATATTTGTAGCGGAGGAGGGTGGCAGGATGTATGTGAGAGCGGGGAGAGGGTGCATAGTGTGTAGGAAGCAGTTTTGAGATTGTAAATTTCATATTTTTTGCTTTCTTTATCTTATTTCTCTATAGAAAAAGGAGGAAATGTTTGTCAAGTTTGTATATAAGGTTTGAGATTATATAAGATCATGAGAGCTTATTATCACAAACTTTTCTAATGCATTTCTATGTGTACGTCAGAAATCTGAATCAGTTTCCAAGTACTTTGACGGAAACGGCTACGGAGTCATACATCCGCGACAATTTTCTCCACAGATTGATTAATTGTATTATTTTCCGGCAGTGACGTTTTTCAATAGCCGCACTTACATAGCTGAATGACGACTCGTCATACTTGGGAAACTTTGTGTATATAATAGTTCGGCATTTCACGTCTCTGACGCCAGTAAATTTATTTTTAGATTCAATGCCATAAAAATTATTCGTGTATTTAGCTATTTACTTAATTCAAGTTTGAACAATAATATCATTTAAATGTTTGAAATACTCCATATAAATATTTACACATTATAAGTTGTTAATGCAATTTTTTTCATCAAACCATTCGCTCAACTGGATATTACTTTAACACACAACCACTCGTATATAATCCAGCAGAAAACAAGTTAGCAAGTGTATATATAAGTATATAATCACCAAAATCCTATATAAAAGAGAACGAAGCCCAACAAATCCCCCAATCATCTACTAATACCCACTTACAGCACCTCCGATCCTCCTTATATACATTATTCGCACGCTCGTTAGAACATCGTCCAATGTACTTAGCCCCCGGTACAAATAACGATTGACAGATTCAGCTCGCGCAACTACTCTATAAATAACGATTACCTTGGCAAGAGGGCCGAACGAGATCGCTCTCTCGACGCTCGACGCGATATGTCTTCGTTCCAGGCGGCAGATCGGAACGAGGGAAATCGAAAGCCACGGGTTTTCCGCACACTCGCCAACTGTTCGCGAGAGAGCGCGCATTCGTGTAGATATATAAGTGTCTGGAAGAAGCTGCACGTATACTTGCTTGCGCTCGCGCGCGAATTCGATCTTCATCGACGAGCTTTAATTATATCGAGTCGTATAATGGCGTTCTGATTACTTTACGCGGAAACGACTTTTTGCCAACTGTTGTCTTTGTTGTCCACAACAGCATCTTTAAATTAATATAAAGCTTCTTACAGAAGATCCGTGCAAAAGTAAAATATTCATATCTCAGTGTTGAATCCTCTTTTGGACGCCTCATATCGTTCTAGTTCACATGAGCGTTGAACAGTTTGTTACATAATAATTAACAAATAATACAATAAAATCCTTTCATAAGAAAATACAAACAACTCATCATTACTCCATTATCCAATAATACAGCGTATAATGATGTAATTATTTCCATTTTTTATTGTATGTGTCAAAAAAGCTCATCAGAGCGTCTGTCTCCCTCTATCTGAGCCAATTATCAAGCTAAATCAGGATGCAGCTTATCAAATTAATACGCAGCGGAGCCCTATTTGTCACGGCGCTTTTCACGCCGCGCCTTATTATCGCGGCACGCAAGAACGCCGCCGCGCCACTGCCACCGCAGCGCTTTCATCGGCGTCGGCATCGTTATATTACGCACGTAATAGGCTCAATTCCTACTCGCGCGCGGAAAGAGCTAAAATTGCGCCAGAGATTATCCAGGGTCTGGCTGCAAACAAAAGACGTGCGTGCGCCACCGCTAAATATCTCCATTCCTCTCGTCATCTCCGTCCAAGTACCTTCCTGTACGAACACATGTGCATGTATATAGACATAGATAGAAACGAGTGATGTGTATGTGCGTGTGTGTGCGGTAGGTTTGCAACAGTGGCGGGGTATGCGGCTGCTGGGCGCGCCAATTAAACGGGACGCGCGCGTTTCTCCTGCTGTAAACCGGCAGCATCATGCCCGCGTTTATTAAGATGAAACAAGCAATTACGGAGGCGGGAGAGTCAATTTTCTTCTTCCTCTTCGTTTCGCCTCGCTCTCTCGTCGTTGCCGAATACCAGCTCTCTCTCTCTCCATCTCTCTGTCTCACTACATACTTCCGTCTTTGCTTTATACGCTGACGAGCGAAAGTATACAGTATATAGTAACTTGCCTTTGACGTTTTCAGGCACGAAAGTGTCCGCGCGTACCGCACGTGTGACGCGAATTTAATTGCCGCGTTGCTTGACGGCCAGTGTAAACGCTACAGTTGTATGTAGGTACTATGTACGTATACTGGCGCAGGAAATTTGCTGTCGGTGGTTGCTTGCACCGACCCGGAGAGGAAGAATTAAAATCAAGGGCTTTTGTCCTACGAAAATTTGAAATGACTCTTTCAGTCGAGATAATTTTATGAATATACTACAGCACATAAGTTAGATGCCTGAGTTGGTAAAGAGAATTTCTTTAAAGTAGATTAATTATCAGGTAAAAGAGATTATTTTACTATAAAACAATGAACAATGATATTATGGTTAATAGAGCGGTTTATTATAATCTGTGAAATTGCCAACACTAATTGATTAGAAGCTACTTTTTATGTAGTGTTTTGTTTCCTTATATTACGGAGAATGATAAGTATTTAAGTAAGAATTAAAAGTAAAAAGAAAATAACAAATATTGATATCCCACCCAAAGTTACTCAATTCGTGTTTATATAAAAATATTAAATTATATCAGCTTTGAAATAAAGATAAATAATACGTACTCATTTATAAATGCTAATTATTGTATTGAATCTTACTCTACCTGTCAAAATTAGGGCTACACGATATAGCAAGATTAATCTTGATATTGTATTGTCTTGCCTAAATATTCAAGACAATAATCGATACAATATTTATATACAATTTTCGATACAATATCAAGATTTTGGTGTCAAGAATCTAGTTTTGTCTTGAAAATAACTCAACATTTTCTAATCGTAATGATTCAGTAACATTTGTAACTTAAAAGTTTCTTATAAATTTAAGGACTTGCTTACTGTTGCACGTGTACCGAACTCTATTTTTTGTGTGGACCTCACGTCCCCCGGCTATTTGGGTTTCAGACTTTTTTTAATAACTGACTTGCTTACTGTAGCCTGTCTGCGTAACTCCAATATGTACAAGAATTCCAAGACAAGACGATAATACCTTTATTCATATTTACTGAAAAGAGCAAGACAAGAGAGCAGTTTTCAAGAATTTACAAGAGCGAGACAATATAAGTACGGAAATATCGTATTGTCTTGTCTGCACTCAACTATCGTGCAGCCCTAGTCCAAGTACCTGAGAGATATATTTTTCAGTCCTGTGTTGATCAACAAATGTAGCTATATAATTTCGTCATATTTCGTTTTTATAGCCATAAAAAACAAAAGGGAACGGGTTTTATTATCCTCTCGTACCATATATTATATACAAATAAAACTGACAAAAATAACATTCAACAAATAAGCACAAGCGTGTCCTGCACTACAAAGGAAAATCTCCAAATAAGCAAAAGCGAAAAAAGGTAGATGATCTAAACGCTAAAGACTATATAAGCAGCAGCATCTGAGCATCATGTATATAGTCTCGAAAGAGTCGAAAAGCCGCACACACACAGACACACACACTCGAGGAAAAAAGAGACAGCGCGGAACTGCTGTTCCCGCATATATCGGTACTCGCGCGCGCGAATTGCGAAATTATACGGTGCGCGAGCGCACGGGGGGAAAACAACGAACGAGGCGGTCCGAAGGGGCATTTCGGCCGTAAAAGGGCGCGCACTTTCGGCCCTGGAACGCCAGAGATTGCAACACGCCGGCCGACATGGAGCCGTTACGCGAACGAGCGCGCCATTTGCAGTATAACTTCGCGCGGGCGGGGGTGCAGGGCGCGAGTAATGAAATGCTGCCGTGCGCCGCCGCGAGCCGTTTTACGCGGCCCGGAGAGCTTAAGCACAGCCAAGAACGGCCGATTTAGCTCTTTTCGCGCGCGCGCGCGCTCCACTATAATACACGTAAAGTGTAGATACATACAAGCGCATTGCTGCGCCTGTTGTATGGGCCACTGTGCGGTATATACGCCGGCCTTAAAATAATTGGGCGCGCTTTCATTAAATTCTCTCTATCTCTCGCTCTCTGTCTCTCACTCCTTCTCGTGCGCGCGCACACAAGTGCCGCGGGAGAGCTAGAATCTCGCCGGGGACTTTTTGGTTGTTCCGCGATATAGCGCGGTGTAAACAACCATAGAACAAAAACGGACACTGCCGCGCAGCGTGTCCGCAGACTGAGATATTGCGGCTTGATTTTCCGCGCGAAGCGTTTTTGCTTTTGGTAAAATGTGTGCAAAGCTGTTCTGGGTTGTCGTTGTTTCATTTGTTTAATTTCGCATTATTTAAATAAATTTATAAGTAAAAACATCCGCACGTAGTTTTTTCTAATACCCTTGCATTAAAACCAAAATGATGTCTCGACATAATCGTATATCTCTATATGTTTCTTCGATTTTAACAAACTAATCTCTGGCAATAAATATTTAACATACTCGTATATGTATGTAACAAAGTGTAGCTGCTTGCTCGAAATAATATTACGGTCAGACGAATGCAGCTCGCGCTTAATCAAAATTCATAGCAGTAACGTTTCGCGCTTACTACGTATACACTAAATTAAACGTGTGTACCGCTCGCTGTTAATTGCGAAAGGTCTATTATAGTAAACTATACTCATCTAAAGGGTCAAATCTGTTGTTTCGAAACAATTATTCGATTGATAATTTGCCGTAATATTACACGGCTTGAAAGTTTCGAAATATATGAGGAAATTTCCAAATGGGATTTTTCTTAGCGATTTAAATTTCTTTTTCCATGCAATCATAAAACACTCGAGAATAATCTTGAACCGTTGAAAAAGACTTGGTCATACCTACATAAATGTAGTACAGTAAAGTTTTTAATAAGAAAAGTAAAACTAAGAAGAAAAAAGTTTTTTGTTGGTAATTCAGAAGGTGAGTGTAATATAATATTAAATATCGAGAAAATTTAGTTGTTTGGATCTTTGCTATTTGTTAACCTATATTTTACATATTTAAATAAATGAATTTAATTTGCTATCGATAATTTAAACTTTGTTTCCTAATTAAACGCACTAGAGTTATTAGTTCATACCGTGCTAACATTTCATATATTTATTATGCATAATTTATTATGCATTATTACATTTGATGCGCGCAGGGGCGAGCACATCAGAAGTAGACAAAAGTTGAGTTTCAAAAAAATAAAATGAAACAGTTATCTGCTTTCAAAGATGGCTCGAATTTAGATAAAATCACTATTAAGTACTATGAGATGTATAGTAGGAAACGGTAGGAAATGTTAAATTTAAACGCTAAGTTTTGAACAATTACAGTGCTAGGGAGTTTGTACCAACAATGGGTACACGAGAAGCTTTGACCACTATTTTTCGATTTACATAACACCCAATAATTAGTCGTTGAATTATATGTGAAGTCTTTGCATAAATCATGCCATCGAATAAAATATTTTAATATTAAAATTTGATATAACTAAATGATAAAAAGCATTTATTTTGGATGGAAAATACAAAACAGAAAAGAAAAATCGCAGAATTTTCTGAAAAACTTCAACATCAAAAAGAAGTCCATTTTATAGACCTGAAGATCTCCAGGACTTCGTCAGGTTATACATATATAGGGAAATCAAATATTCCGCTCATCACAGCCATTCTCCGCGTATCTCACTCTACTACTATAGACTATTAATTTCCTATTCGACGTTTATGGCTTTATGCTATGATCCATCATTAGCATTTATCCTTATCACGTATAACAATTTTTATTTTTTGACACGAACCACATCTGTCTATTATCACTGGTAAAAGTGTCATTCTCGTTTAGAATTTAAACGTTATATCAAACCTTATTGAATGATCATTTCAATACTGCCAATATAACCGCATGCCAAGATTAACCGAGCATTCATCATTCTCAATTCGATCGTAGCTAATTAATGTTTCATACCTCATTCCCGTGCCACCAGTTTATCACCAGCGCAAATACCTTCCAGCCACATGCCCGGGCTTTTATCGAATCTTTGGCGCCTGTGCTTCTTTTATATTTTGATACGTTTTTGTTTTATTGATTCGAAGTGGCGCGTGACGGTGGCCATACACCGACGCGTTCACTTCTCCTGCAGCAGGTTCTTCGCGCATCTATGCACACACACACGCACACACGACGCGTTACGTCCCCGACGAAGCGGCATATCTGCACGCGCAACATCATCAGGGATGCGCTTCGCCGATGCGAGAACGTGCGAGCTTTGTAAACGAATCAATTGTCGGCGAGATGGCATCCCCGGAATTATTAGCGCACGCGCGTACTGGCCTCGAAGAAATAGCCGTCGTCGTCGCCGCCGTTGTCCCGGAGACTGCGTTCGCCTCAGCACCTGAGAGACTTCGCGGAATCGGCATATAACGCACGCGACATACGCGCACGTATATAGAAAGAGACGCTGACTTTGATTGGTTTATTTGTATCCAAAGCCAGGCCTTTCATCCTGCCTCTTTTTTTCGCCTGCAAAAAGAGCTTTGGTGTATATATAGGCAAAATAGAGACAGAAAGGGAGAATGCAATTCTTTGTAATCTGGCCATCTGGATTTCGCGAGCGCGCGATGGACGTTTTTTTAGCGAACAAAGAGCCAGACGATCAGATAAAACGCGGAGGATTATTGAGAAACGTCTTTTGAGTTTGATGATGACTTTCTGCGCACGGAGCCGAAATATATATATTTATATGCGCTACGACTTCAGCTGATTTTGGTAATCGCGAGTGTTTCCATGCAATTTTTGTGAGATAAATATAAATACAGTATATATTTGTTGTGGGTAAACTGCATTTTTAATTAAAACCGCGTGGAATGCGTATAACATTCTCTTCGGGGCGAGGTTCGGGGAAACTAAATATAAATATTGATTCATTTTTTAATACACTGTTGGGTTTTAGTACACTGGAATAGGCATTGACGTCAGCAGTCCCTTTTTCCATTGGGCATTGGATAACCGTGTAATAAAAAGCTGTGTACGAAAAATCTCGTATTACAACACCGAGATCAAACGAGTATTTTCATGTATATCATATGATCATTTTTGAGATTATTATAAGACTAAATATTATGCAATTATTAAAATAACTACTCGATTAAAAATGGAAACATTATAGTTATCTTCGATATGAAGTGTAATCGTATATGCAATCATCCTTGTTTCAATACTTAAATATTTATCCGGTAGCAGTAAGTAATTATTATAAGAGTCCAAGTATAACGATTCTTTATCGAATATCTTACTCAATTGAAATAAAACCGATAGAATTGAAAGTCAAGCAACGAATGTTAATATAATCGATTCACAGAAATATCCAATATTTCGCGTCACGTTCTCGAAGCGGAATCACAACAATCCAATCCAGAAATCGATCGTATATAGTAAGTAGCCCAGATCTCGTATACACACGCACGCACGTACACTCCTCTTCTTCGCGTACGTATATATACGCATATTCCTTTTTCGGAAGAGACGGCAGCGACGACTTCTGGACTGTCATTGTTCGTCGACACGTAACTGCCGTCTCTCTGCCACCGCAGTCGGGCCACATGATGCTATTCATAGGCCCCCGCTCGGCCGACGGGTTTATACTTGCGCCGACGAGCGATTTAATGAAGCCATAAGTGACTAGCGCCCGTCTGTGCACAGTCCGCACGCGACAGAGAGAGAAAACGCGCGGTACGGTTTCAAGGTCCGGGGGACCGAGGGCTGATGCGTCTTCATTCATCGTAAGAGCGCGGGCACGTGTTTCGCCAAAGTACACGCGTGTATATACGCGTGGGTTTGATAAACTCGCACGTGTGTGGGCCGGTTGATGTTTCATAAACACAGCGGAGGAGTGAGAGAAAAAATCCGCCTTTTCCGAGAGTATATTATTCATCTGTATTTGCAGGAGTTTTTTTTTTCTTTTTCGTCACGGAGCTTTGATCTTGCACGCGAGGTATACCTATAACATGTTATAAGAAAAAGAGATTTAAGACGATTAAGCCAGAACTTTGTGTATGTGTGTGCGTGTCTTTCGGTGAATGGAAAGATTTATCCTGCGAGTTGAAGAATAATCGTCTGTAATAAAAATTTTAATTTGCTTGATTGTCATAATTATAAACTCTAATTCTATAATGTAAAGGTATAATGCAGATAATTGAATAACATTAATTTTTACTATTACCGTGCGGTATTTTGAGTCCGAAAAATTTCCAAAATTCGATCATTATAATATATTTTTCTCATAGTACGTAATATATGACGTTTAATATACAATGATCTAAATGTTCATAGAATGCGTTAATGGTTAATAGAAAGAGTGGAAAAAGACAGAGCGGACATCAATTTTCCTTATGGAAATAAAAATGAAAAATAATTTTTCCCCTATACTGACACAGCACACGACACTTGGGTAGAAATATCACCTGGCACGTGCGCAGGAGTCAGCTCGTAAGCCAGCATACGTGCATTCTACGATCGATCGAACGCCGCTATTCAGAATAGCGCGCACTCGGTGACTGCACACATGGATAGATGTATAATATATACCAGCGTTCTCGTCTCCCTGCCACGGTTTCGACGCATCTCCTGAAATTCGTATGCGACATATAACGTATAAATAAGCAAACGCCGGTGTGCAGGTTGCAACCGATGTCGGGAGACTTGCTCTTTCCGCGCGCGACATATGCAAAAATGCCGCGCGGAAATCTATAAAATCCGCGGCGTCGCGGCTTTCCGTGTGCATAGTTGAGCCAGAGCAACGACGAATCAAAATGCACTTTAACGCGCACGACGTTAAAATTGACTTCGACTATACGAAAGGACGTACATGTGGTATACGTTCGAATATAGTTGCCAAATGGAAATATGAACTTGAGTGAGGTGATCGCGGAAGCGAAAGAGTAGGGCTGCACGATATAGCAAGATTAATCTTGATATTGTATTGTTTTGCCTCAATATTCAAGACAACAATCGATACAATATTTATATACAGTTTTCGATACAATATCAAGATTGTGGTGTCAAGAATGCAAAAAATCTTGCCTTGTCTTGAAAATAACTTGAGATTTTCTAATTTTTAATAATTTAACGAAGTAATAACTAATCAAATAAAAACAATTATTTAACTCACACATAGGGGACTTTATTAACTCAATAAACATCGGTAGTTGATGACTACTACAACCCCGCAGCCTGGCTTACTTAGGTACGTGAGGCCACAGGGAGGAGGTAGCCGCCTAGCGGCGGTGTGCGAACTCGACTTTGGCCGGCGGCACATATATAGCGGGAAAAATCAAATTTCAAATTTGACATTTATTTATACTTGTACCGAAATCTTATTGTTTTTATATTAAACCTCGTGAATTTATAAATAAAAGGTTTCTTAAATTTAAGAATATTTTTAACAGTAAGTCATTTAAAAAGGTCTGAAACCCAAATAGTCAACTCGCTTACTGTTTTGTGTCTGCGTGCCTTCCTCTTCTACGTGGACCTCACCTGCCCCGACTATTTATGTTTAAGACTTGTTTATATAATTGACTTGCTTTTTGTCGCACATCTTCGTAACTCCACTTTTTCGTGGACCTCGGGTTTCCCGGGGATTTAGGTGTGAGACCTTTTCTAATGATTGACTCCCTTACTGTCCACGTCCGCGTAACTCCAATATGATTAAGAATTTCAAGACGAGACAATAATATTTTTATATTGACTGGCAAGATCAAGACAAGAAATATTCAAGAATTTATAAGAGCGACACAATAATTATAGAAATATTGTATTGTCTTGCTCTCGAGCAGCCCTGCGGAAGAGCTATGCACTTGTATTCAGTACAGAAGTACTAGCTGGAATTGGAATAAAGACGAAGACAAAATTATTATAATCGATAGCTAGAAGAAAAAAAAAACAGAAAATTTTACCATTCTCCGAGCACATGATCTATATACGTATATATATTATTAATTTTTGTTACCTACCAGTAAAGTTGATATTTAATCTCTTGAAATCCTTGGCGAATAAGGATTATTTTAATGGAAGGATTCCAAAAACACATTCTTGAAAGCTGGCGTTTCGAAAAGATGACAGAAAGACGATTTCGCAGGATCCTTCGTAAAAATAAGATCACGGAATCAACCAGATTTCAAATTATATATTATGTAAAGCGAATAATGAGAAAAGACACTGTAAGGATTAAAAAAGATATTAAATAAATCCCGATTTATGTTCTCAGCACTGACTATATTTAAAGAAAAATTTGTCTTGGTTAGCAGAGTTCGACCGTTTTGTTAGCTTCTGAAACAAATAATTCTGCGCAAGTGATAGAAAAGTATAGGATATAAGTAGGAGTGAAAAAATAATCTGCTGGCATATTTTCAAAACTATAGAAGAATATCAAGTTTTGTATGTATAATAATCAGTAAATGAATAATATAGCAATACAATATACATTTGGAATCGAAATTGAATGGCATAATAAAATTGTAGTGAAATTATGAATATAATATATATTGATATGCATTCATTATATATTAATGTATAACCAACATGGTATCGTTGTAGCATTCGTCAGAAAATGATGTGTTACTGTAAATTAATTTGATTTTTTCTTTTTATTATAATTTGTGAAAATAGGTCATATGTTATTATTATATTAATTATGTTCATTTTAATAATATATTGTATCTAAATATTATTAATTTTCAATGACGTTAATCTTATTATCTAGCAGTTGAACGAAAATAATACCGACATTTGAAAAAAATGTGATCGGAACTGCGACCTCAGTAGTCAATATCTATGTATTTTAATATGTGCTGAACCTAAATATGGCCTGGATTGCGCTCTATCATACCAGAATTCCGAAAATCACTAACTCGAAATTTTGAAATTATCTTCAATGCAGGGTAAACATAATTTTTTTTTTATTATTTAATCATTGGTATTATAGAGCACTAATCATAACCTACAGAATAATTTTAAATCGTCTGGATATAATTTTTTTTCTCTAACTGAAGATTCTTATTTGATATCTCTCAAAGAAGAAAAATCGTATTTTGATGTTTCAAAATGAATTCTATAAGACATGACTAGTATTCTGTAATATCAAATGCCAAATGGTTACAAAGAAAAATCTGGTCTTGCAATAAAAATATCTCAAAATCCAATAGAGCAGAATAGAAGGCTTTAGTCTATCAAAATACTCAGGTATTGACTAGTGAGATTACAGTATCAGGTCGCATTGCTTTTCTGTTTTGTGCGTACATGTATAATTTATTAAAAAAAAAAAAATGAATATTATAAAGGAATTCTAATCATTTTTGTGTTTTGCTCTTTGTTATACAATCTACAAAGGAATGTATAGCCTCCTTCATTTCGTAAAAAATTTTATCATACCATACGATATTATAAGTTTGCACCAAGTTTTGATTTCTTTGTGAAAAGAGTAAAGCTCAATAAGACGCTAATATGCTAATAACGTACAAGTCACTTTAAGTTATTAAAGTGTAAGAGTAAGTAACTTTTATCTGTAGAATATTCTCAAACTTATGCAATTGTTGTGAAGTATAAATTGGTTTTAAAGTTAATTTTAACATTAATTATTATATTAAATATTTCTAAATTATTTCATTTTGTTATTGACTCACTCATTGTACTCTTCATTAGCAAAACGCGTTATGAGCGGTTAACTAACATCAAAATTAACTTTTAAACTAATTTATACTTTGTAACAGCTGCTTAAAGCAGTCGAGAACGGACATAGTAATTAACGTTATGCTTCATTTTTGTTATATTTTTTGATACTTATGTAATTTACACATATATTTATACAACAAACTTATACTTTATAAACATATAAATAGTGGCAAAATATCATAATGTTGCTTTACTAATCCATAATTTTGTTACTATTATTCACTCATTATTTCAAACAAATTATAATAAAATTAAGAAAATAACAAATATAAAAGTATTGATCAAATTAAAATTCATTCATGATAAATACATAAACCAATCTCAACGATCTTAATATGCTAAGGATCATTCGTTCCATAAAGCTAATCTCGCGCAGATGACAAACTTATCGACACCTCACGGCTGAAATTCGAGAAAATCCTCGCTAAAACCGCATACACTAAATTTATCTCGACTCTTGCCGCCCTACCCAACCACGCCTTCTCGCTCTCTTAGTTCAGCAATAGAGAATTACGTGAAGCACCTTGCAGTACGCACTACGTGTAATATCGAGCGGAAGCACTACAAGGACCAACCCCATCTCACCCGGGGGACACCATCTTTGTCGCTTGCCGCTTACATAAAGGATTTAACGCAGCCGAGAACGATGCCCTAATGGACTTGGGGCACACAAAGTCGGACTATGCGAATTCTCAATTTTGCACGACATTTATTCATAAGCTACGAGTGAAAACTTGTTGACAGCTCTCTCTTTCCTCGGCATTCTTTGCATAATTAAATAGCGAGCGATAAAGGGGTTAGCGTTGAGTAAATTATTTACTGTGGAGGGTATAATTCCATTATTATTTTGATAAATTAGTGCCCCGTCTTTCTATTATCGTAAAGTCGCTAACTATATAATTAAATGAGTGCTTTGTTTTATTATGATTTTATATTAGTCAACGATAACATCTAATTAGACACTTTAACATTAAAATTTTTAGATGCCGTTACTCTTTAAGTACGTGAATAAAACTTGGAGGGTGTGCTGTGATAACTATATGATCTATTGAGTTTTATGATAGCATTGAAAACTTAATGCCCATTAATTTTCATAAAAGTATCAAAATTTAAGTATAGGTATGTACAAAAATTATTATTTTTAATTATCATTGGTCGGTAATATTTTAAACACCTGTATCATCTGTTTTATAAATAATAATTGAAAAATTTAAAAGTCGCAAAGCAATATAAAATCACGGAAAAATTATACTATTTTATAAATTAATCTAGTAACAAAAAATACTACTATAAATGTTCATAATTTTCACCCGAATCCAGTAACTATATATAGGAAATACGTTGGTAGAAAAAATGTAAAATCAAGCCTATGAATACAAAACGGATTTAAAATATTCAAAACAATGATTTAATAATACATTAATTATGAAATATAATTATTAAATAATATTCAAACTCTGTAAAATACGATAAGAATCGTCAAATTTGCAACGAAAAATATTATAATACATGCTAAGAAGTTTTATTCCACACAGAGGAAAATCGTAATTTCTTTGGAACTGCAATGCAAACAGCCGAGAACGAAACGGCGGTGATTCATCGCAGGAAGTGTGAAGCTGAGAAGAGGATCAGCAAAAGCAAAAGGCGCGGTGTAATCGCGTCTGGAAAACTCAAGTATTCGTGATTAAAAACAGCGTAAGCCACTTGACGCGTCGGGGAGCTCGAAGAAATCCCGAGAAGGAATTATCCCTGCTCCCTCCTTTGCGCAGGCGCGCTATTAATATTGCTTTTCGTGAATTTACCCGCTATCAGTATCAGCCGGCCGAGTGGGAGGCCGTGCATCCGCCCGAGTTGAGACGTTGAGGCGCTGTTTGGTCTCGCAGCAGACGATGAGACTACTTACTTACTTCGTTTGATACAGCTTCTCTCGCTCTCTGTGGCTGTAAGGCCTCCCCCATCTTTTCTTGCGATTATATGCTCTTTGCGATTGCTGCGTTGAACGATCTTCAAAGATAATCACGGGATGGAGCATCACTTTAAAAGAGATATAAGTTTAATAATAAATACTTATTTATTGCATTCAACTGCTTTGGATTGAATTGTTCAAACTGCCAAATTCTTTCCCTAAAGGATTATAGTAACGTATTATTAGTTATTGTATGTAATTTGTGTAATGCGCAGAATAGATTGATACAATCTATCAGGAAACCTCAATGTGCGGTTCAATATTGCTCGATGAGTAATCGTATTATTGCCTTGTCTGATAATTCCTAATTTTCACTATTGAATTCATCGTGTCATTCAAAATTTAATTATCTGGACGTTCGAAGACATTTCTTTTCTAATATAATAACAATATTTTTACCGCCTTCTAAGGCCCAATCGACATCAACAAATTACAAAAATATTCGCTTGAGCAAACCTTTGCTTTGACAATATAAATTTCCTCCTCTCTACATTTTTCATTCACACCTTCGAGCCCTTATTGCTTATTAACTCCCTAACAAACCCTTCTTCAAGGCGGCGCAACGGTAACTCGTTCATTATACATGCCGCCGCCCTTTAAAATAAATAGCCGGCCTCCCCAGCACAGGAACAGCAAGAGCTCACGGGCGAATTACTACGTATTTTTCTCGCTCCCCTCCATCCGCGCCAAGCCGAGGCATAAATTACAATTTTAAGTGGAATTTTGTCAAATTTACAAAATACAGCGCACCGACCAACTGCGGCCCGCGAGCGCGCTAGTGCGAGTGCGTCTCGGGCTCTTTATAATTCCATTAGGTAAACTTGGGAAATTTCCCCGGAGACTCGTCACTCGTCTCACTTCTGCGCGCGTAATTTTCTCTGCGGTGTGTGTGTGTGTGTGTATACGGCTGCCGCCGCGCGCGACGACTCGTCGCCTGCGACTCTCGCAGTAGTATGTACCTATATATATATAAGCGCCGAAATTCACCTAGGTAGATGCCCGCGGAAGTTCATTATTTTTAAATTAGGAGCTGCACCTCCGCTGTGTGTGTGTGTGTGTGTCGGAGCTCGCTTTTTTAACCAACGGCCCGCGGACACTCGTTATGCGAAAGTTTTTTTTTCTCTTTTCGTACACGCCGGGTTTTTACATAAATGCATGCGAGGCGGTGGCCAGGGGCAGCAAGTAACGCTGCCGGAGCGCAAGTGTATGAAGTTGTTTGCTCGATATTAAATGGAGGTCAAATTGCCAATTTGCTGAAGTTTACCGACGATGCGGCGCTGTGCGGTGTGCGGCTGAAGTGTGACTTTTTTGCGCCAAGTTTTAAAAGGTTTTTCTCGGAAGAGAAGCGGCTGCATTTGCCTGAATATCAGGCTAATTTTCTATTCTATTGACGCAAAATTACGAGTCGGTTTTTAATCAAACTTAGGGCTAAATTCGTTGTGGAACAACGTTCTATATGGATCGTTACACGAGATTATGTTTGTCAATCTCCCTCTTTATTGTATGCCTGTATTTGCAATATGAGCGCATTTTAAGATTATATTTATTTAATTTTGTATGTTTTTTAGATGAGTATTAATCAATAATTTTCAAAAAACAATGAATCGATAAAAATCCGTCTCGGTCCCTATATCAAATACTATATCTAAAACCTTTTTCATTTTCCATAATTGTAATTCCCTGTTTTTTCTCGTCTCATTTGAAATACAATCATCACCACAGCTCTTACAACAATCAGCACGTTTAATCAAACGCATGCAGTCGGTAAAAAACAAAGGCGCGCGGGTTTGCAAATGTCGGCAATAAATTTTCCAAATGGTCCGTGTAATCTCCCGTGGGTGCACTGGTGCGCACTACAATGTATATATATGTATACACCCAGGAAGGCTATACGAAACGGCTCTCCTTCTTACAAGCCCAGTCTCGCCAGTAGCAACAAGAACCGGCGAAATCCCGCTACTATACACATACATCCCAGCAGCCCTCCCGTGTCCCGAACGCACAAGGGTACAAATCGTTTGTCGCCGCGGCGAAGAAACGTGTGCGCGCGGCGCGGGCGAGTGGATTTAACGCCCTGGCAACTTTGCACTATAAATGCTAATAGCCTTGGGCGCCCATATCGAAGTTCGGTGGCGCGGCAGCAGCCGGTCTCTCCAACTTCCAGTGTCTGCCGCCTATAATCGTGATAATAGAATCGCGCGCGCGGTGACAATAGCCTCCCGGTGAGAGTGAGAGAGAGAGAGAGCGCAGGCCCCTAAAACAGCAGCGAAGCGCGCGATCGCGGGAGCTGAGACATCAAAAGTTTGTGCGCGACAAGAGAGGAGGAGTGGTTGTCGCCCGCTCCCGTGGGTATTAATCACCGAAATTGTCGGATAAACTATTTTGGGACCGATGATTGGGATAGGTGCACGGATGCGTGCTCTGGGTTCCCTTTGTTTGGCGCGCTCTCGCGGCAATCTCTGCGCTCGTACGGCGTAATAACAAAGTCATTGGCTCTGATTGATTGAAATGAGTGTGAGATCAGTATATAGTTGGAAAATTGAGAAGGGGGTACAGTAGTTTCTTAATGAAATTCTTCAAGGTACGTATAGTTGTGTTCCTTGGGACATAGAGGAGAGGTAGCTTGGCCTTCTCACTTCTCTTAAAAAAAACTAAGAGAGGGAGAAAGTCGAGAGAGGGCGCAAGC